>CM077148.1:54265760-54327406 GCA_039583875.1 Platanthera guangdongensis
TTTCCATCGAGTGACCTTCCGGCCCTGTCAGCTAGGTGAGAGCCTGACAGAGGGATCTGATTTGAGTGACCAAAAGAATGACACCGAGCGACTTCGGCCCGGCCAGCTAGGTGAGAGCCTGGCAGCGGGATCTGCTCGGGTCCAAACACATTCCATCGAGTGACTTCCGGCCCCTATCAACTAGTTGAGAGCCTGACAGAGGGATCTGCTCGAGGCCAAGGATGACACCGAGTGACTTCCGACCCTAAACCAACTAGGTTGAGAGCCGGACAGTGGGATCCTGGCTCGGGGGTCCAAACACATTTCACGAGTGACTTCCGGCCCCCTGTCAGCTAGGTGAGAGCCTGACAGCGGGATTTGCTCGAGGCCAAGGATGACACCGAGTGACTTCCGGCCCTGTCAGCTCGAGAGTGAGCGCTGGAAAAGAGAAGCGGGACTTCTGCTCGGGGGGTTCCAAACAAATTCCATCGAGTGACTCTTCCGGCCCTGTCAGCTAGGTGAAGAGCCTGACAGCGGGATCTGCTCGAGGCCAAGGATGACACCGAGTGACTTCCGGCCCGCCAAGCTAGGTGAGAGCCTGTGACAGTGGGATCTGCTCGGGGTCCAAACACATTCATGACTTTCCTCTGAGACTGCAGGCTAGCTATGACAGTGATTGGAGCTGTTGAGGAAATTTATTACACATCAAAGTGACTTCCGCCTGTCAATGCCTGACAGCGGGAAGGGAAAACAAAAAAAAAACAAACACAAAAAAGAGGGAAAAAATTAGGGGAAGAAAATAAATGAAAGGGAAAAAAAACGTTTTAAGTCGTCACCATCCATGTGAGACTCAGGGGTCTCGCCCTCTCTTACATTTTGGATTCGGATAGCCTCCTGACTTCAAAGCTTTCCTTTACAATAAACGGTCCCTCCCAGCTGGGGTTGAGCTTCCCCACAGATGCCGACCTCCCTGCTGCATCCACCTTCTTCAGCACCAAGTCCCCTGCCACGAACTGCTTGACCCTGAATGCTTGTCAAGTACTTGGCCATTCTTCTTTTCACCACCTCCTGTCGGATAGCGGGAAAGGTCCCTCAGCTCTTCCACATGTCCAGGGAGGAGCCTCAGCTCCTTCCGTTCTATGCTTGCCATTCTTCTCGACCCTTTTTGGCCGCAAATGACTCGAGGTGTTTGGATTTCAAATTCCATGGGGAGCACTGACTCGCACCCATGGGAGAGCTTGAAGGGGGGTCTCTCCAGTAGCCGTGTGGGGGTGGTTCTTAGGGCCCAAAGAACCGTGGGAAGCTGCCCCACCCAGCTCCCCTTCAAATTTTCCACTTTCTTCTTCAGGAGATTGAAGATGATCTTGTTCGCGGCCTCCACCTGCTCGTTACTCCTGGGGGGTGATGGACTGAGGCGAACCTGAGGTCAATTCCAAGCTGCTCGCAGAAGCTGGTGAATTCGGCGCTGGCAAACTGGGGCCCGTTGTCCGTGACAATGGCTTGTGGCAATCCATGGCGACAGATGATCTCCCCCCAAACGAAGTCCTGATTACCTGGGAGGTCACCTTGGCAAGTGCGTTCACTTCCAACCACTTGGAGAAGTAATCGATCATCACTAGGAGGAACCTCCTCTGCCCACATGGCCTGGGGGAACGGCCCAACCAAATCCATTCCCCAAATGGCAAAGGGCCAGGGGGCCGTGATACTCTTGAGTCGCTAGGCCGGCTATAGCTGGAGGGGGCAAACAGCTGGCATTTATGGCACCTCCTCGCAAACTCCGTGGAGTCTTGGCTTAGGGTGGGCCAGAAGTATCCCTGCCTGACTATTTCTTCCCTCCAGGGTCCGACTCCCGGAGTGACTCCCGCACTCTCCGGAGTGGACTTCCTCCAAGATTCTTTGTACCTCTCCCTCCAGCCACGCAACGAGCCAGCATCCCTGAGAGTGTCTTCCTGTACAGTTGCCCGTCCTGGAGGAGGAGGTAGTATGCCGACTTGTGTCTTAGCTCTTCTTATCTGCCCCCCGGATACTCTCCAGTGGAGAGGATAAAGTTGCAACTGGGTCCATCCACGAAGTTTGTTGATCAATCTCCATGACCTCCCCCTCTTCGATGGAGGGGCGGAACAGGTCGGTGATGGTACCCACCACCTGGGGGACGATACTTTGCTAGTTGGTCGACTTGTTCATTTTCTTCCCTGGGCAAGTGTCGGATGGAGAGAAGGTTTGGAAATGTCTTATGACCCCCTTCACTTTGGCTAAGTATGATCGCAGGGTGGGCTCCCTTGCCTCGAACTCCCGTTGACTTGAGAGGCTACCACCATGGAGTCAGTGAGGACCTCCACGTCCAACACCCCCAGCTCCCCTGGCCAGCCGCAGCCCTGCTACTGGCCTCATACTCGACTTGATTATTGTAATGGGGAAGTGCACACCACCGTCTACTCAATTCGAGTCCCCTGAGGGCTTCCAGGATCACCCCCACTCCTAGTGAATGCCTCCCCGAGGCGCCGTCTACCTTCACCTTCCAAGGAGCCGGACGGTGTGAGCTCTTCCTCTGCCACTTCAATCACATAGTCAGCCAAGGAGTCGGCATCGCCTTGATCTTTGATCGAGAGCCGCGGAACGAATGAGGACGTCGAACTCACTCAACTCCACCGACCACTTGGCCAACCTGCCCAAATGCTCCACCCCCTCAAAGATGTTGTGGAGAGGATGGTCGGTCACCACTCGGATTGAGTTTGCCTGGAAGTAAGGTCGCAGCCTCCGGGATGAGATGATCAGGGCGAGAAGGCTAGCTTTTCCAAATAGGGTATCGGAGCTCGGCTTCCTCAGGACCCGGCTCACGTAATAAATGGGGAGCTGCTTCTTTCCCTCTTCACGAACTAGGATGGAACTTAAAGGCCTCTGCCCCGACCCGAGATATAGAAACAGGTCTTCCCCCTCCTTCGGCCCTTGGAGTAGCGGAGCCTGAGGTCAACTGAATCTTGAGGGCCTGGAACGCCTCCTCGCACTCCTTGTGTCAATTCGAACTTCTGACCTCCCCTCAACATTTTGTAGAAGGGGGAACACTTCTCTCCTGCCCAGGAGAGGAACCTACTCAGCCCTACTAGCTTCCCCGTCATCCGTTGGACCTCCTTAGCATTTCGCGGCGACCCCAGCTCCAAGATAGCCTTGACCTTATCAGGATTCGGCTCGACCCCCGGGGGGTGAGGAGGTGCCCCAAGAACTTTCCCCTGCTAGCCCCGAAGACACATTTTAGGGGATTCAACCGCATCGTGTATTTGCGCAGGGTGGCGAAGGTCTCCTCCAGGTCCCGGAGGTGGGATTCCACATCCTGACTCTTGATCATGAGGTCATCTACATATACCTCCAAATTCCTCCCCCTTTGCTCCTTGAAGACCTTATCCATCATCTTTTGATAGTTTGCTCCTGCGTTCTTCAGCCTGAAGGACATCATCTTGTAACAGTAGCATCCATCCCCTGTGATGAACGAGACATCCTTGATGTCCGGGGGGGCATCCTGATTTGATGATAACCTGAAAAAAGCATCTAAAAAACTCATTATAGAAAAACCGACGGCTGAGTCAACCAGCGCGTCGATCCGAGGCAAAGGATAACAGTCCTTAGGACAAGCTTTATTAAGTAAAGAAAAATCGATACACATCCTTCACCGGCCGTCTCCTTTCTTGACCATGACCACGTTGGAGACCCATCCGGGGTATTGGATTTCAGACACGAAGCCGGCCTTGAGGAGTTTCGCCACCTCCTCCCTGATAGGCTCCGCTAACTTATCCGCAGTGGACCTCTTCTTCTGTTGAACGGGGCGTGTTCCCGGGTCCGATTTGAGGCGGTGGCAGGCCACATCTGCGTCAACCCCCGGCATCTCCACGGCATTCCAAGCGAAGATGTCCATGTTCTTCTGGATGCACTTCAGCATCCTGCCTTGGTCCTCCGGAGTCAGCTCCCCGCTGACGCAGATCTTCTCCATCCTGCCTCCCCGGGTGAGCACCTCAGCTCCACCACTTCTTCCGCAGCCTCTAGCCTGGACTGCTTTCCCCATTCTTCAGCATCCCTTCCTCCAGAACGGGGACCTCTACCTCCATCTCTCCCCTACGGCCATTACTTCGGCCACCTCAGATCTCCTCCTGCAACCTCCTCATCTGTGTAGTTCTTCAATCCCAAGCTCCTCCCCTCCTGCTTCCTGCTCAGCCTCCTCCATCCTTCACCCCATCTCCTCGGCTCCCTCCTGCCAGGAGATGGTGTTCACCGTAGTGACATATCACTCCCGCGCCACCTTTGGGTCCCCCCTGACCCGGACATGAATCTCCTCAGCGTTGAACTTCAAGCATAATGGAAAGACGAGGGACGCAGCGGAAGGTGCTGATAAGGGGCCTCCACGAAGATGGCGCTGTAGCTGCTGGGGGCATCCACGATGACGAACCTGCAGTTCTGGACTCCCCCCCCCAAGGTAACATGGAGGGCCTACTCCTCCATCCACTTCCTTCCTCTCTCTGAAAAACTCGAACACAAGGTCCATCCGAGGCCAGCACCCTCTTTGCCTCAACTTCATCGCGTCAAACGCCTTTTTTGAAGACGACGTTGACGGAGAGCTCCCGTTGTCAACGAGGATCCAATAGACGGTGAAATTCTCGATGGCTGCCTGATGACCAGCGCATCACAGAACTGATCCTCGTGATCTGGCATGTCGCTTCTGGAGAAGGTGATCCTCTCCTCCGGGGGTGGGGTTTGGGAAGTGGAGGTAACGCTCCGGGGGGTATTTGGTGTGGAGGCTCGCCTTGCGGGAAGCCTCGACCCCCAACCCCCCGTGGATCACTCTGATCCCTCCTCGGGTTCCAACATCCACCCGGTCTTCGCAACGATCCTCCTCCGTGTGAGGCAGGACCTTCTCATACTCACTTATGTCGCCCCTGTGTTGCTGTGCTGCTCCCTATTCCCTCTTATCTCAAGAAATTCTGGCACACATGGCTGTTGCGTGCCCCTCCTCCTGATGGAAGTCGCAATAGGGCAACTCCACCCTCACTTCTCTGCTCCTCCTCCTCATCATCATTCCCCTCCTTGCCCCCAAGGCTATGGCCATTGCCTCCTCTTGATCGGGAAGCAGGGGCCTTTGGGCCTGCCTCCAGCCTGGAGGGTGGAACTGATCTTGCCTCCCCTAGTAGTGATCCCTTCCGTGGTATCCCCTCTGTAGCCCCTGCCCTTAGTAATAAAAACTTTCTCTAGCAAGCCCTCTATCTGGGACTGCAACTCCAGGTGAGCTGTGACAAAATCAGTAGGAGGAGCTTGTTGGACAACAGCTTGGGGAATAAATTCCTCTTGTGGAATTTCATTAGCTGTTGGAAAGGGTTCAGTCACCTCTATGCTTTCTTCATCATTTTCTCCTTCAACTTGTGGAGATGGATGTATTGGAACCTCTTGGGTGAGGCTTAGATCATCCAATCTCTCACACAAGTGAGGTACCTGCAAAATGCTGTTAGTAGAAATTTCTTTCTCCTTATAAGACATGTTAGCTTCATTAAAAGTCACATGAATAGATTCTTCAATTTTTAAAGTGGATTTATTAAACACCCTATAAGCTTTACTGACTTGGGAATATCCTAGAAAAATTCCCTCTACAGCATTAGCTTCAAACTTTCTAATGTATTTTGTGTCATTATTGTGAATATAGCATATACAACCAAATATTTTAAAATAGGTGATTTTAGGTTTCTTTCCTTTAAGTAATTCATAGGGAGTATTATTCTTAAGTTTATGTATCAAACTTTTGTTCAGTACATAGTTTGTTGTGCTCACAGCCTCTGTCCAAAAGGATAGAGGCATGTAAGCATCTGCAAGTAATGTGTCTGCAACTTCAATTAAGGTTCTATTCTTCCTTTCAGCTACCCCATTTTGTTGAGGAGTTCTAGGAGCTGATAAGCAATGCCTGATACCTTCCTTCTCACAAAACTCATGCATAAGAAGAGACTCAAACTCAGTACCATGATCACTTCTGATCAATGCAACTTGAGTAGAGTACTCAATCTGTATGGTCTTGAGAAAATCTGTAAGAACCTTGAATGTATCTGACTTAGATCTCAGAAAGAAAACACCCAAGGAATCTTGAGAAGTCATCTACTATAACTAGAGTATAAGATTTCCCTCCTAGACTATGTACAGTAATTGGACCAAAAAGGTCCATGTGTAGCAAGTACAAGATCATAGGTGAATCACTCTTATTAACTGATTTAAAACTAGATTTAGTTTGCTTTCCTAATTGACAAGCCCTACAGAGGCCTTCCTTCTTGTAGGGACCAGAGGGCAATCCTCTAACAAGTTTGTCTTTAGATAACCTAGCAATACTTTTCATATTAATATGTCCTAATCTTTTATGTCATAAATCATTTTGATTGCTAACAAGATAAGTAAACATATATCTGATGTGCAGAATAAAAATCAATTACATATATGTTGTCTTGTCTATTTTCAATTAAAACGGTTTTGTTTTCTTTAGTAGAAATAATACAAGAGCTGGAGTTAAAATATATCTGATAACCTTCATCACATAGTTGACTTATGGAGATAAGGTTATGTTTTAGTCCACTTACATATGTAACCTTTTTGAAAGTGACTGCTCCAATCTTAACTTCTCCAAAGCCTTCAGACTGACCACATCGATAATGGGGCTGATTTGGCAAGGAAGTCCCCGGGATGAGATCTATCGCATGCTGGATATTCCTAAAGCGGGGGGTAACGTGGGTGGCAACTCATCCGGGTACACGTCCCTATACTCCTCCAACAGAGTACTCGTAACTCACTAGGTAACTCATCCAAAATGCTAGAATCGGGCTTCGCACTTAGGAGGACTAGCGTATACATAATTCCATCAAAGAACGGATCCCTCTCAAACTCTTTCCTACCAACTATATTCAATGTTTTCCGTTTTACCGGAATAGTGGTGTCCTTAGCCAAGACTACGGGCTCCTTTGGGATGGTCGGCCTCAAGGTGATGGTTTTGCCATTGAATTTGAATTGATAAGTGTTTGGCTCTACCAAAATGTGTAACATCACGGGCGGTATAGCCAAGGGCGGCCTAACAACACATGACAAGCGTCCATCAGAAGGACATCACACCACACCTCATCAATATAGGATTTGAATGAGAGTGGGACCAGACATCGCTTGGTAACGGGTACAGAGATTTTGTTGATCCAAGCGACCTGATATGGGGTCGAGTGTGGTTTCGTGATCAAGGACATACGTACAACGACGTTCTCAGATACGACATTCACGCAGCTACCACTATCAACAATCAGCTTGCAAAGCTTCTCGCCACTCTTAAAAATCAGAGAAAATATGCTCGTCCTCTTCCAATCATCAAATGGACGAGGAGTGGTCAAGATACAACGCATCACCATAAGGGGGTGATCGTCCTCTAAGTCACTAGGGACTCCTTCGGGGTCACTCTCCTCTGCGGCCTCGTATACATAATCGTCAGGGTCGGTAGTTGGCTCTAATAAGGCTAGGGTTTTCGTCTTTGTTGGGCATTTGTAGGCATAGTGGCCTTGAATGTCGCAAGAGTAACAAGTGGTGTTAGCCTTTCTAACCTTCCCTATAGGGACACACTCACTCGCATGGTTCTTGGTGTTCCTAGCGGTGATCACGACTGACTTCGACTCGGTGGATTTGAACTTTCCCTTATCAGGGTATGTGGAAGAAGATGCCCCAGTGGTGGACTTGTTCTTCGCATGAGCGTAACGGGAGTGAGCCTTAGAGGCTAGGTGTTTTTCAATGTCCAAGGCGGCATTGAAAGTCGTGTTCAAGTCCGTATGCCCATATCGCAAGAGCTTCCTTTGGATATCCGGGTGAAGCCCCTTCCGAAATCTAGATAAAGTGACTTCGGGGATCTCCCTAAGGTCACATCGCACCATACGGTTCTTAAGTTCACCCATATATTCAGCTACCGAGCTTGAGCCCTGCCGTAGAGTGGCAAGCTCATCGAACATATGTGTCCGATGGTACGCGGGAACATACTGGTCGGTCAACAAGTTTTTCATTACTGGCCAACCTATAAGGGGGGCTCCGTGTCCGGTTCCCAACCGTCGCTCCTCATTCAGCCAAAACGTCTTTGCATGACATGTTAACTTCATCCGGGCAACTTGGACCTTTTGGGGATCTGTCAGGTTGTGCCACTCGAAGTAACACTCCATGTCCACAGTCCAGTTAAGGAAGAGTTGGGGATCTCCCATGCCATCATAAGTGGGGGCATTTATCTTAATGGCCCTAGTAATATCAACGTCTCGCTCGGGGCGGTGTCCTCAAGGGGGCACCCGTGGGGAGTCCCCATCAGAATCCGAATCAGAATTATGTTGGTCCCGGTTGGGCCGGTCAACATTAACGGGTGGCGGGGGTGGCCTAGCTTGATTTTGTAGGATCTGTGTTAACATGTCCCTAAGCTCCGTTATTTCGTTACGCAGACCTGCTATGGCCTCGGTGTTTGGATCCCCACGCTCATTCGCAGCCATCCTAGACGTAGACGGAGTCAAATATTCCGATCCGAGCCTAGTGCGCATTCAGGTTTAAAAAATTTTTGGAAAGATGATTTTTCCTAGGGCTGTAGCTATGCTGAAAATAAGATATTTTTATAGATTCCCAACGTGAATAACACGTAGATCGTTAAAAAAAAAAATTAAAATTTCGCTGAAAAATAAAGATTTTAGCCCGCTATTGGCACACCACAGAAAATAATTTTTTTGATTTTCTAAAGATCCGATCGACCAACAAGGAACGCAGAGAGGATGTTTACAACGTGAAAGTTGAAACGACCGCCTCTGCTACCAAATTGATGTAGGATTGTCCGGAATCGGAGATCTCCACGAAGCTAACGCTCTATCTCCGCACTACACGCCGTAGATCTACCGCACCTACACAGCACCTATCGCCCACAATAGTTTCTCGTCGCAAGAATGCAGCACAAATAACAAAGGAGAAATGGTCGACTCGAAAACAACGATCGGAAATTTGAGTCGGAATATTCCCCAAGAAAACACAAAGGTTGACACTCCTTTTTTGAGAGCAGGACCAAGGCTATAGGCCAAGATCCGCTCAGGCAAATAGGATCCACCCGATCCGGAATTAAAAAGCCTAGCAACGGCGATTTCGATTCAAAACTTGCAGCGATTAAATTAACTTTTCGGAGAAAACGAGTGCGAAACCACCACAACTAAAGAAGAGAATCACACAAGGGAGAGGGAAGAGATTACCCAACCGGAAAGCTTTTCACACAAGATAACTGTGGGAGAATCACTCTCTCCACGGATCCACTGGTGTCACACCGAAGGGTTTGCAACCTTCTTCCAAGGAGTCGCACCGAAGGAAGCCGCACCGGAGTCGCACCGAACGGATGGAGGGAGCAAGGAGGGCGGCGGCTTCACACCACAAGCTAGGGGGCGGCGGCTTGGAGAGAACTCCTCTTGGCTGAAATTTCTCAAGGAGAAAATTAGGTTTCAATCTTTCTAATTATCTCATAAGGAAGCCTCCTTATATAGGAGTTACAAACAAGGCTTAACTATTCATGATGGAGATGTAATCTCATCCATCCGAATGGCTAAATGCGCACCAACATTAAAATTGTTCAAAATTAAAAATAATAAAACATGCAATGAATATAAAATTATCACTTAAACATAGGATAATTTTATATTCCAAATAGAGTTTAAGAAAATGAAATAAATAAGGCTAATTCTTTGCAGTGGTTGTAGCACGCCGCGGGCGGAGGTTGTAGCGTAGCCTTCCATTAGCGTCATCGTGCCACCTCATGTCCTTGAGTTGTATTGCCTTATCAACCGGATCATCATCAGCATCGTCAGCATCGTCTTCAAATGGTGGAGAAGGGGGCACGCCATCAACAGCAACAGACAGCAGGAGAGAACCTGACAGACTGCCCGGACTGCAACCCACCGGAGTCAGACCGCCAGACCGTCCGGTCTCTAATTTGCAACACTCCCCCTCAAGCTGGAGCATATATATCGATCATGCCTAACTTGTCGCAAATGTGATGAAAAGAGGCGGATACTGGCTTGGTGAAAATATCAGCCAACTCTTTATCAGAGGTGATGAATGAAGTACAAATTTGTTCCTTCAAAATCTCCTCTCGAATGAAATGACAGACAACTTCTATGTGCTTGGTTCTCTCATGGAAGACCGGATTTTTAGAGATGTATATGGCGGCTTTGTTGTCACAAAATATAGGTAGACGATGGTCGTAGACCTCTCCTAAGTCAAGCATAAGAGCCCGTAACCACTTCAGCTCACACGTGGTCGATGCCATACTTCGGTATTCTACTTCTGCACTAGACCTGGAGACTACCGACTGTTTCTTACTTTTCCAGCTCACAAGGTCCCCCCCCCCCACAAAGGTGCAAAAACCTGAAGTAGACTTGGGATCTCCTTTGCCATCGGCATAGCTTGAATCAAAGTACGCCTCAACCCTTAAATGGTCATTCTTCTGAAAGAGAAGTCCTTTCCCAGGAGCTGATCTTATATACTCCAATATCTTCAGGGCCGACTGTAAATGATACTCCCTAGGAGCTTGCATGAATTGGCTAACCTTGCCAACAGCATAGGCAATGTCTGGTCTGGTCACTGTGAGATATATGAGTTTACCAATCAGACGTCGGTACCTCGTAACATCAGAAAGAAGAGGAGTGTCATCTGTCCATGTTTTATCTTCTCCAGTCGCCATGGGACATCAGGCAGGTTTAGCTCCAGACATCCCTGCCTCTTTTAACAAGGCAAGAGCATACTTTCGTTGGGATAGGACAAGAGAAGCGGGATTCTGAGAAATTTCTATCCCCAGAAAGTATTTTGGAGAGCTCATATCCTTTGTAACCAGGTGTTGCCGAAAATGCTTCTTGGTCAAGATTATCCCAGCTTGGTCATCTCTAGTGAGAAGAATATCATCCACATATACTGTAAGCACCACTAGGCCCAGCGACGTTTTACGAGTAAATAGGAAGTGATCAGCAACATACCCCGGAGGTTGCTCCATGTAGACATCCTCTTGAAGATCCCCATAAAGAAAGGCATTCTTCACATCCAGTTGTGAAATGGGTCAATCTCTGTTGACAGCCACAGAGAGAAGGACCCGAATAGTGCTGAGATGAGCAACTGGAGAGAAGGTGTCAAAGTAATCAACGCCATAAGTTTGGGTAAATCCCTTGGCAACAAGCTGAGCCTTGTAACGATCCACATTGCCATCGGGGAGGAATTTAACCACAAAAACCCAGCGACAGCCAACAACATCGGTGCAAACAGGAGGAGGAATCAGGATCCAAGTATCCCATTCAGTGAGAGTAGCAATCTCGTCATCCATGGCAGCCTTCCAATGCGGAATGGCAAGGGCCTCCTGATAGGAACGGGGGGTGGAAGTGAAGAGATAGACAGTGTGAAGTCCCTGCGAGCAGGCGTCAGATGATCATATGAAACAACTGTAGCAAGTGGATGTTGGGTACAAGCCCAAACCCCTTTGCGAAGGGAAATGGGGAGGTCCAGGTCAGTAGACGCCTCAGTATCCGGAGCATCTGTGGGGGAGAGAGCTGGCCCGATAGGAGAGAGCGACGACAGTAAAGAGGAGGGAGATGGCAGAGGTGGAGAGGGAGGAGTAGAGGATGGAGATGGAGGAGGAGGAAAGACCTCAGTAGGAGGGGATGGGCTGGAGGGAAGAGGAGGAGGAAGACTAGAGTCCACGGGAAGAGGAGAGGACCCGTTAAAGAAATAGGGAGCATTTTCGAAAACGGTAACGTCCGCAGTGACGAATTGTTTGCGAAGGATGGGATCAAAATAACAGTAGCCTTTCTAGGTGATAGAGTAGCCCATAAAGACACATTTGGTGGAGCGAGGGGAGAGTTTGTCGCAGGTGGCGGAGGGAGCATGCACAAATGTCGTGCAACCAAAGATACATAGAGGAAGAGGAAAGGTATCCTTTCTGGGATAGAGAATGGAGAAGGGTGTTTTACTGCAGAGAATAGAGGAGGGAATGCGATTGATGAGGTAGCAATAAATGAGAACAACATGGCCCCAGTAGGAGCGGGGGACATGCATTTGCGTAAGTATGGTGCGAGCAATATCAAGGAGGTGACGGTTTTTGCGTTCCGCCACCCCCATTTTGTTGGGAGGTGTAAACGCAACTCATTTGATGAAGAATTCCATGTTGCATACAAAATGAGGAAAAGGCTTGACTAATGTATTCTTTGGCATTATCAGAGCGTAATACTTTAATAGAAACATCAAACTGATTTCTGATTAAATGATAAAATGATTGTCATACATCAAAGAGTTCAGAGCGTTCTCATAAGAGATACCCCCAAGTACAACGAGAGAAATCATCAATAAAAGTTACAAAATAAGAGCTACCCCGACCAACGGTGAGGGTAGGAGCAGGCCCCCATATGTCGTAGTGAACAAGATCAAATGGATGGGTAGAACCACGACCTTGCTTTGGAAGGAAGGAGGAACGGTGATGCTTGCCAAACTGACAGGCATCGCAGTTGAGAGGAGAACTGTCCGGAGGGAGGTGAGGTAGCAGCTGATGAAGAAGCCGTGGGGGAGGATGCCCAAGGCGTAGATGCCATTATAGGAGATCTGTAGAAAAGGAGGAGAAGGCGGAGTAAGCAGAAATGTTGTCGAGGAAGTAGAGGCTGACGCTCTCATTCCCAGTAGCAATCGTCCGTTGGGAGCTCGGATCCTGAAAAGAGCAAGAAGTGGGAGTGAATGTGACGGAGCATTGAAGCTGCTTGCATAAAGATGTAACAGACAACAAATTACAGGGAAACTTGGGTACATAGAGAGTGTCGGCCAAGTGAAGAGACGGAGTGACATGAACCACCCCCGTTCCATGAACCGGGGAGGGAGAGCCATCTGTAACAAGGACTGGAGGCAATCGATCATGTGTTTTAAGGAGAGAAAAGCATTGCGGATTGCCCGTCATATGATTAGTTAAACCAGAGTCGATGAGTCATTTACCTTGAGTAACCATGCGAGCACTACCTGAGGAAGTGACCACCAAAGCGGATGGCTTGGAAGAGGAGGTGGAAGCATCACCAGAAGGGCGAAGATGGGGATGCTTCATCCAGCATCGATCCACAAGATGCCCGGTGCGGCCACAGTGAGAGCAAAGGAAGCGGGAAGAACTCCGACCACCGGAATGATGGTTGCGACTACCAGAGACGCTACGTTGAGTCTGGTGAGCATATTGTTCTGGAGGAGACGACAGAAGCGGATGCTTAAGAAGAGATGTAACCGCTGCAATGTGTGCAGCCATTGTATCCAAGTTGGGAGAGTCTGCTTCACCCAAGATTTGTTGGCGAATCATGTCGTAGGAATCAGGAAGTCGGAGGAGGTAGCACACAACAAGCAGTTCTTGAAAGTGCTTGTGTTATTCGGCAAGATCCGCAGAGAAGGGGCGATGTTGAAGGATCTCAGCCCCAAGAGCTTGAACTTGTTGATAAGAGGCAGCAGGAGACATAGACGGATGGTCAAAGAGGTCCACATACAAGGTATAAATGTGGGACGTCTGAGCCCCCTTTAAGTACAGAGCAGCAAGATGAAGCCATGCCTTCTTGACTATCTCATCATGAAGGATAACAGGAAGACATTCATCGGAAAGACTGTTAGCGAGCCAAGTGCGGACAAGCGCATCGCTAGCATCCCAGTCATCAAATTCAGCAGAAGAGGTGGCAGGAGGATCATTGGTAAGGTGGTGATGTTTGCGTTGTGAGCGGAGGAGGAAGGTGAAGGAGACGCTCCAATCCGGGTAATTGGAACCAACCAGCTTGGATACGGTGTCAAGATTCCTGAAGGGAACAAGAGGAGGAGGAGGAGTTGTGATGGGAGTAGCGGGAGTAGCGGTGGTGGTAGAAGAGCTGGAAAGGGCCATGGAATAAGTCGCGCGGGTAGAGGGAAGAGAGAAAGGCCACGCGGGAAGAAAGAGGCCGGGGCTGAAACAGAAGACCGCAGCAAACAGAAGAAGAATCTGTAATAGAGAAAAGGAAGAAGCCGTGCCGGAAGAGAGTAGGATGCGTGGACAGAAGACCGAGAAGCCACGAAAACAGGCCGCGGAGAAGAAGAAGGTCGTGCAAACAAAGAAGGAGGGCAGATTGCGCGAACAAAGATTAGCGACAAAAGGAGGAGAGGTCGCGCGAACAAGAGTGAAGAAGGAGATCAGGTCGCGCGGGTAGAGAAATGCACTGAATCAGGAGGCCAAGATCGCGGGCTCTGATACCATGTGCGAACAGAAAATGGAAGTCTGGAAAATGGACAAATAAAAATTTTTGTATTCGAAAAAAGGTATCAATTACATGGTATAGCCTCCCTTTTATAGAATGGAGGAGATGCGAGAGATTACAAATAAACAATGTGTGACTAAAAAATATCATGTACAAGCGGTTTAACATAAAAACAAGTCGCCAAGCCGTGCGGTTTGGTGAAGGGGCAAACTGCCCGGCAACCACAAGAGGAAGATACCAAGCCGCCACACTAGATGGCCAGGTCGCCCGATCTCCAAGTCGCCATGGACAAAATGACAAACCTCTAGAGCACCAACAGCAACAGGACAGCAACAAACTACATGAGAGAACTCGACAGACCGCCCGGACTGCAACCCGCCAAAGTTAGACCGCCAGACCGCCCGGTCTCTAATCTGCAACATTCAACACCCTCTAGGTTAAGATTGGGTATGTTGAACTTAGAATAGCTTCAGTTGCTCCCTGCTATACTTGTATTGCAAGATTTACTTTTCTTGCAGGCAGATAAGTTCTTGATGTAACATCAAGACTATAAAGATGTAACGGCCTCCCCAACCCACGCTCGCAAGGACGGTCGCCGGCACCCCCAGCGCCACACTCGAAAGGGTTCAGCCTTACCAGGTCTACAGACCATGCACCCCAACCCCTCTCCATCCAGAGGAGGGTTGTTCAGACCGGGGACCGAACCCGAGACCTCCTTGATAAGGAGTTTTCAAACCACTCATCATCACCAATTGAGCTGCAGCTCAGTTGGTGATGAGGGAGTGGCGTAAAGCTCTCTTATCAATGTCCTGGGTTCGATCCCTAGTGGAAATAACCCGCCACTGCTGATAAATAGGCGCGGAGAGGGGTTGGGGTGCATGGCCTACAGGCTTGAATGTGATAGGTTGACTACCAGCAGTGGGCCCGAGTCTAGACTCTGGTAGGCCGGCGGTTCCAGCTAGGTCCCATGTTGATGGGCCTGGACTGTTATAAAAAAGTGCACTTTTGTAACGGCCTCCCCAGCCCACAGCTCGAAAGGACGGCCGCCGGCACACCCAGCACCACGCTCGAAAGGGTTCAGCCTAACCAGGTCTGCAGACCATGCACCCCAACCCCTCTCCATCCACAGGCGAGTTGTTGAGGCTGGGGATCGAACCCGAGACCTCCTTGATAAGGAGTTTTCAAACCACTCCTCATCACCAACTGAGCTGCAGCTCAGTTGGTGATGAGGAGTGGTTTGAAAACTCCTTATCAAGGTGGTCTCGGGTTCGATCCCCAGCCTCAACAACCCGCCTGTGGATGGAGAGGGGTTGGGGTGTATGGTCTGCAGACCTGGTTAGGCTGAACCCTCTAGAGCGTGGTGCTGGGGGTGCCGGCGGCCGTCCTTTCGAGCCGTGGGCTAGGGAGGCCGTTATAAAAGAACATCAAGTGGTATCCAGACTGACATAGACTAAAATGTCTTCCAGGAATCTGACAAAGGATGCTTCAGTTGAGGGGGAGATAGAAGCTGTTGTAGTAGATCGGCTGTCACAACTGCCGATCAGTTTGACTTAAGGACAATGCATAGGACAATGGGGAGAGTATGAGAAGAGGAAGAACTAGCAGACAGCGCAAGTGGATCCATGGTTCACTCAAGTGCCAAGGGGATTGAAAGATATGGTACCTAAACACCTAGAGGGGGGGGTGAATAGGTGACCTAATCCTTTTCTTAATTCTTTGTTGGCAGTCAACAGTTTATAACACAGATTTCTGAATAAGTAATCACAGCACACAGCAATTCTCAACACAGTACAATCACAGCACAGAATACACAAGATTTTATAGTGGTTCCCCAATCTTTGGGTACATCCACTTTCCCCCTTCGCCTATCTAGCAGTGTACTAGATTCGGCCAAACTTCTCCACTAGCTCAGAACCCAACAAGGTTCCTACCTCAGGCCCAAAGCCTTACACTCAGCCAAAAGGCCTACACTCAGCCACCCAGGCCTACACTCAGCCAATCAAGGCTTACACTCAGCCAATTAAAGGCCTACACTCAGAGTTCTTCAACTCCTACACTCAGGCACCAAGCCCTACCCTCAGCCTTTATAAAATAGGCTTACAATCACTCAGATCCTATGGATCTTACAAGTTTAAAATAGAAATTACAAATGCTAACTCTACAACTCAGAAAGGATGAGAGGAGTTGAGAGTTTCTTGAAGAGTTCTTGGAAGAACTCAGCTTGATCCAAACTGACTTAGCTTTCTTCAAAGCTTCTTGAGTAGAACTGAATTAGTCTGAATCTTCTGCAGTTGATCCTTGATCTCTGCTTCTTGAAATCCAGATGACTCTGAATTGTTCTTCTCAGCCTTAGTTCCAAAGACTGAATCCTTAGTTGGAGCTCTCTCTCTCCAACTACTTAGATCTGCAGTTGGACTGCCTGATCTTCTTGTGTTGATCCTCTATGTATCACTTCTTGATTTAATCTGATCAACTACTTCAATTATTCTCACAACAAGTAATGATTGTGAACAACTTGACCACTTAACAACTTAACTTAACTTCTCCATTCTGTAAACTGTGGGTGCCTATATATAGGCTTCCTTTATGGTAACCGGCTGATCCGGTTTATAACAGAATTTTGAATTCTTTGACAGTTGCTGTAGACCGGCTGGATTGGCAGCTGTCATGTCAACCAGTCACTTCTTGAAATCTCACTAACTGTCAGATAGTGTCGAGACTTTCTGTTCTTAAGTGTCGACACTTATAGACCAAGTGTCGACACATGTTGTGTAAGTGTCGACACAAGTCTACAAGGTGTCGACACAATTCCTTGTATGTCTCGACACAGTTTCTTCTGCATGTGTCGACACTGAAATTGAGTGTCGACACAAGTACTTATACTTCATTCTTTATCTGTATTCTTCTAAGTGTCGACACATCTCCTTTGTGTCGACACATCTTCATGTGTTGAAACTGTCAAGTGTCGACACTGCTTCTTGGTGTCGACACAAGTCTTCATTCTTGATTCTTCAGCTGAGTGTCGACACATTCCCTTAGTGTCGACACTTATACTTAGAATATTTTACAACTTTTCTGCTCTTTGCTAAGTGTCGACACAGCTCCTTGTGTCGACACTTTCTTCAAGTGTTGAGTCTTCTGGTTACGTGTCGACACATTGTGCTGAGTGTCGACACATTCTTTAAGTGTTGACTTCTTTGAGTGTGTGTCGACACATTGTGCTGAGTGTCGACACAAACTTCAAGTGTTGACTCCTTTGAGTGTGTGTCGACACATTGTGCTGAGTGTCGACACATTCTTCAAGTTTTGACTCTGCTGATTGAGTGTCGACACATTGTGTTGAGTGTCGACACTTGTACTTAGTCTTTGCAGAATTATGCTGAGTGTCGACACAACTCCAAGTGTCGACACTTTCTGATGTTGACTCAGCTCTTCTAGGTGTCGACACTTCTGCTAAGTGTCGACACAGCTTTTCTGCATCCTTCTATACTGAGTGTCGACACAGCTCCAAGTGTCGACACTTTCTGACTGGTGTCGACACTTCTTCCCAGGTGTCGACACAATGACTCCAAGTGTCGACACTGCATGTCTGGGTGTCGACACAAGCTTTCTCAAGTGTCGACACTTTGCCTCTGGGTGTCGACACATGGACTTAGAAATTTTCAGCTTCAGTCCAGTGTATATCTAACCTGCACAAGTAACTCAAACAAACATCAAATACATTCTGATGTATATCATTGAGTTAGGTGAGGCTTCTTCAAATCAGGTACATTTGACCAATGTACCCAACAATCTCCCCCTATTTGGAGAAGTCATAACCCTTAGTCAATGATATACACCACTCATAATTAAAAAATTACAAAATGATGTAAAGCATATAAATGACAACAGGGTAAACTTGAACATGTAATAAAGCACACATGTATACTTATTAAACATTGCAGAACAATTAAGAAACACACATATTTCAGAACATTCATACTATATTTATCATATACTGTTCCAATAATGTTCCTTATACATTTTCAATGAAGTATTACAATGTTTTTCACTCAACAGATTACAACAAGCATCAAGTTAATTCCTAATCTAGTGCTGATCAGGTTCTTTAATAACAATGCCTTTTCCAGCTTTAACTTGAGCTTTCACAGCAGCAGCAGCAGCAGGCTCAGCTTCAGCAGTCTTCTTCCCTTTAGAGTCCTTCTTCTTCTGTTCTTCAGCCTTGATCTTTTGTCTTTCAAAATAATGATAGGGCTTAGGAAAGTACTTGCTAGGCTCCACAGCTGTTGGAGGTAGCTTTCCTAACTTAGCCTTCCTTCTAAATTGGACAATTGCTTCCTGCCTACTCTCATGCTTTCTCCATTCAGCCTCTGAGAACCACTTGTTCCTCTCATGGGCATTGTCCTTGGCAGCTTTCCAGGCTGTGAGAATTATGTTTCTAGAAGTAGGGCTCCATTGTTCAAAATCTGGCTTTTGCTCAGCAATTTCCCTAAACTTCTTCTTTGACAGCCTAGTTTCTTCTTCCTTGTCCAAAGCCTCTTGCATTGCAGCTGAGATAGGTTGAACAACCTTTTCCAGAATAATATTAGGCTTGCCAGCAGGTGGACTATACATTGTGCTTATATCTGCATGAATCATTTCAAAGTCTGGAGGGGGATAGATTACATCAGCCACTGTCTGTTGCTCACCTCCAAGATATGTTCCTTGAATACCAGATTCAGCTACTTCATTGTCATCACACAGGGGAGGATATCCAAGTGTAGCCCTGATAGAATTGGAAATCCATTTTGCATGCTCAGAACTGGCCTTGACTAACACTCTCTCCCCCTTTATGACTTCTTGGGCCACATGATCTCTCACATCATCTTTCTGGAATCTAATTTGGCTATCCAAATACCTTATGCCCTCTTTAAAGAAAGGTCTAAGCTTTGTAAGCTGTTCTGAAATGACCTTCTGTGAGTCTTTTATTGCAGTCTGTACAGCAGCAATCTCTGCTTGAAAGAGTTTATCAAAATCAGCTTTGGCAGCAGCAGAGGAAGTTGAAGGTGCATCTGACTTATTCTTGAGTTCAGTGACTATTGCATTGTGAGATGCAGTCAAATTATCATTCATCCTTAACTGATTCTCCAGCACATAGCCTTGCTTGAGTGCTATATCATCCACTTTCTCTTTATGGTTTCTTGATGTTTAGCCAGATAGACTACTGCATGAGCACCTTTGGTAAAACAATCAGTCATCTCTGTTTTATTAAGGTTCATTTCAAACCTTATTGACTTGATTTCCTGGCCCAGATCAGATTGTAGTGCCTTATGCCCTTCATCAACATAAGTTTCTAGAGCTTTCCTTTGTTCATCCATCTTGATTTGCATGGCAAGCAGTAGAGCACTGTAATCAGTGGATGGAGTTTGTTGAACTAAGGAATGTTGAGCAACTGTTTGTAGAGCCTTCTTATAGCTCTGGCTCCTTCTCTTGAAAATAAAGAACTTCTTTTTCTGAGCTTGCTCAGCTTCATCATCTTCAGAGTCTGATGTACTGGCTATATCCACCCTATCCTTAGGGCTGGATTGTTTTTCAGTATGCACATCTTGTGCCTGCTCAGTATCTAGCCTTATAGGCTCTTCCACAACTTCAATGTTCTCCCCCTCAGCAGCAGCATTCTTTACTGTATCAGCATCATTCTTTTCCATATCAAAATCTTCTTGATCTAAGTTCAAAAAGAGATCTTCCATTGTATATTCTGCTGGAGACTGTGCAGGAGATGTTCTGGTTTCATCAGCTATAACAGATGTGTCTTGGTGAACAACATCTGGTTCTTGAGGTGCTGGCTGATTTTGCTGATGGTCATCAGACAAATCAGAATTTATTATAGAGAAATCTAATGTATTAAGGTCAGTAAGTACCTCTTGAATGAGGAGGGTGGCTTGTTCACTCTCCAGTGTAGATGGTTCTGCTACACCTGGAAGCTCCCCCTGGATGTCAGCTGCCTCCTGAGGAGCAGGTGTCTTCTCTGCAGGCACATCAACTGGACTTTCAGGAGTGAAGACCACATGTTCTTCACTGCCTGAGCTGCTGGAGGACTCTTGAGGCACAGCAGCAGTCTTCCTCTTCTTCCTGGGAGGAGAGTCTTTCTTAGAAGCTTGCTTTTCAGGGGTGGTCAATTCCTTTGACACCAGCACCCTTTCCCATCTAGAGAATATCCTGGAGTCCATTCTCCTCATATGATTGATCTTAGATCCTGCAGCAGTGCTCATTACCTCTGGAATTGATCCAGCCAGGTAGAGACTTAGTATCCTGCCCAGATTGGGCTTCTTCAGGCTTTCTTTTACTTTCTCATAAACCACCATTGACCAGTCTGTTTTCAGATTGAAGATGATTCTGGTCATGACTTCAAACATGGAGGCAGACACCCTGTCATGCCCTCCTGGCTTGCTCAGTATTACCTTGCCCACTACTTCAGACAAGAACTTGCCTTGAATATTCATACCTTTCCTGTGAAAGACTGATCCCACCTTCATCTTTGAATCCAGTCCACACCAAGTAAGAGCTTCCTTGGTCTTAGAAGCAGTTACTTCCTCTTCATTTTGAACTTTAGGTAGCTGAAGTACCTTTCTTAAAGACTTGGGTGATAGTTTGACCTTGGTGCCATGCACCCTTGACTTAATCCTGAAGCCTGAGTCATCTATGGACGCGCCAGAAAGGAATTCAATGACTTCCTTCTTCCAGATTTTCGTTGGTTCTGAAACCAAGAACTCCAATCCAGAATTGACAATTAGGGTTAGCACTGATTTGATTTCTTGGTCGCTGTCGTCAAATGCGCCTCGCACAAGCTCATAGCCTTCGTTTACGTTCTCTTCCAGCTTGGGAGCCATTAGGGTTTTGAGAATTAGTCTTGAGATGAGAGAAATGTCGACACAAGAGTTTAGGTCTCGAAACTTTGAAAGCGTGTCGACAATCAAAGACAGAACCCTATTTATACCTTTCTTGTTTGAAGACGAACAGGCGGGATGAATTTCTAATGATGTGTCGACACTGTCAATAAGTGTCGACACTGACTTATAATGTCTCGACACTCATGTGTCGACACAAATTTAGTCAACAGATTTTATGTGTCGACACTTGGTTAAGTGTCGACACCACTATACTCGACATGTGTCGAGACTTTACTTAGAAAAATTCTGAGTAAAACTTAAGTGTCGACACTTTATTGGATGTGTCGACACCTACTCGACATGTGTCGAGACTTTACTTAGAAAAATTCTGAGTAAAACTTAAGTGTCGACACTTTATCGGATGTGTCGACACCTACTCGACATGTGTCGACACTAACATTCTGAAGTGTCGACACTAACTTCCTAGATGTGTCGACACCATTTTCCTGAAGTGTCGACACTTACTATTCTGTGTCGACATAGACTTGTCTATGTGTCGACACCTTTTTACTTAGCCAATTTCTGTTCTGTATACTTAGTCTAAGTTTATCATACCTAGTTCAATTTTGAACCTATTAAACTTAGCTTCTTCTAAGGGCTTAGTAAACATATCAGCTATCTGATTATCTGTTTTAACATATTCAAGTGCAATATCATTTCTTTCTACATGCTCCCTAAGAAAGTGATATTTTATCTCAATATGTTTAGTTCTACTATGTGATACAGGGTTATTAGCTATGGAAATAGCACTTGTAGAATCACAATAAAGTGGAGTTCTACTTACCTGACATCCATAGTCTTCTAGCTGATGTTGAATCCACAGAAGTTGAGCACAGCAACTTCCTGCAGCTACATATTCTGACTCAGCTGTGGAGATGGCCACACTGGTTTGCTTCTTACTACTCCATGAAATGAGTCTTCCATCCTAGGAATTGACAGGATCCAGTTGTGCTCTTTCTATCTTCTTTGCATCCTGCAAAGTCTGCATCTGAATAACCTGTTAGATCAAAATCTCCATTCCTAGGGTACCAGAGGCCTAGATAAGGTGTGCCCTTTAGATATCTCAAGATTCTCTTGACTGCAGTCAAGTGAGACTCTTTAGGGCAGGCTTGATACCTGGCACAAACACATGTAGCATACATAATGTCAGGTCTACTTGCAGTCAAGTAAAGTAGTGAGCCAACTATCCCTCTATACAAGGTTTCATCCACAGGTTTCCCTGCATCATCCTTGCTTAGAGACATACTTGACCCCATAGGAGTCTTCATGGTACTGGAGGAATCCATACCATATTTCCTTATGAGTTCTAGGGTGAACTTAGACTGACATATGGATAATCCACTTTCAGTCTGTTTAACTTGGAGACCCAAGAAAAACTTCAGTTCTCCCATACTACTCATTTCAAATTGACTCTGCATAAGCTTTGCAAACTTTTTGCAAAGGCTACTTTCAGTAGACCCAAATATAATGTCATCTACATATATTTGGACAAGTATTACTTTGCCTCTAGATTCCCTAAGGAATAGAGTCTTATCTATTTTCCCCCTTGTGAACTTGTTCTCAATGAGGAAACTAGATAGGGTTTCATACCAAGCTCTAGGAGCTTGCTTTAACCCATACAATGCTTTCCTAAGTCTATAGACATAATGTGGAAGAGTAGGATCAACAAAACCTGAAGGCTGCTCCACATATACTTCTTCTTTTAAATTACCATTAAGGAATGCTGACTTCACATCCATTTGGTATACTTTGAATCCTTGGTAGGTTGCATAGGCCAAGAACATCCTGATGGCTTCCAGTCTGGCTACTGGAGCAAAGGTTTGATCAAAATCAATACCTTCTTCTTGCCTATATCCTTTTGCAACCAATCTTGCCTTATTCTTAATGATGACTCCTTGTTCATCTAACTTGTTTCTGTAGATCCATTTTGTTCCTATCACATTGTGATCTTTAGGCTTAGGAACTAAGTCCCAAACCTTGCACCTCTTGAACTGGTTTAGCTCTTCCTGCATAGCTTCAGTCCACTGTGGATCTTGTATTGCTTCTTCAAATTTCTTTGGTTCTATTTGAGACAGAAAACTTGAATATACTGCAGCATTCTGATTTCTGCTCCTTGTCTGAACACCTTGTCTTGGATCTCCAATGATCAGCTCCACTGGATGATCTCTTAGATGCCTGTTGGCTGGAGGCATCCTTACTTCTGGTTGTACTTCTTCAGCATCTTCATCATGCTGAGTTCCTTGAACTTCTTCAGCTCCTGGTACATGTAATTCTCCCCCTGGACATAAGCCATCTTCTTCTACTTGCTGTCTTGCAGCAGGTACATCTTCCATGGTTAGCTTGTCCATCTTCTTAATAAGACCTGAGGGGCTGCACACACTACTAGACAACTCATTGTTAATTAGTTGTGACTCATCAAAAACTACATGCACAGATTCCTCTACAACTTGTGTAGTCAAGTTGTAGACTCTATAAGCCTTACTATTACTGCTGTACCCAACAAACACTCCCTCTTGGGATTTGGCAGCAAACTTAGTTAAGTAAGACTTCCCATTGTTAAGTATGAAGCATTTACAACCAAAAATCCTAAAATAGGATAGATTTGGTTTCCTGTCTTTCACTACTTCATAGGGGGTCTTGTTTAACCTTTTAGTGATGGTAGCCCTATTTATCACATGGCATGCAGTGTTTACTGCTTCAGCCCAGAAATATTCTGGCAGTGATGAATCACTTAATAGGGTTCTACCAGCCTCTATCAAGGTTCTATTTTTCCTTTCAGCAATGCCATTTTGCTGAGGTGTTCTAGGTGAAGAGAATTCTTGAAATATCCCATAGTCTTCACATAATTTTGTCATGCTTTCAGATTGAAACTCTGTACCATGGTCACTTCTAATTTTGACCACTGTACAGTTCAATTCATTCTGAATTTGCCTAACAAAACTGTGGAAGACACTAGGTGTTTCAGATTTCTGCTTTAAGAAGAACACCCAGGAAAACCTTGAGTAGTCATCAACAACTACAAAGGTGTAGACCTTCCTACCTAAGCTGTGAACTGGCATTGGACCAAATAGATCCATATGCAAGAGGTATAAACACCTCACAGCATCCTTGTTGTCAATGCTTCTAAAGGTGGATTTAGTCTGCTTGCCCTTTTGACAAGCTGAGCAAATGCCATCTTTGACACACTTAACTTGAGGACCATTCCTCACTAACTCTTTACTAAAGAGTTTGCCAATAGTCTTGTAATTAAGATGAGCAAGCCTCTTGTGCCACTTGACACATTGAGAGACTGTCTCATCAGCTACAAGACAAACTGGAGAACTATTGTTCTCAACCATAATGTCTAAACAATAGACATTTCTCTTCCTATAACCTGTCAAAATGATCTTTTGATCACTTGACCTCTTGATATGACAACCATTTTTAACAAATGAGATGTCATACCCTACATCACTTAATTGACTTATACTAATGAGGTTATGTTTCAAACCTTTAACATAAGCCACTTGAGTAATGGTAACAAGGTTAGAAGAAATGTTACCAAACCCTTTGATGATTCCTTTTTCAGAACCACCAAAGGTCACCTTTGGACCATTTTTGATTGGGATGTAGTCCTTCAGTAGTCCCCTAG
This sequence comes from Platanthera guangdongensis, assembly GCA_039583875.1. NCBI lineage: Eukaryota > Viridiplantae > Streptophyta > Magnoliopsida > Asparagales > Orchidaceae > Platanthera > Platanthera guangdongensis. The sequence goes on from CM077148.1 coordinate 54,290,573, forward strand.
TTCCAGTCATGTGTCTGGAACATCCACTATCCAAGTACCATGTAGGGGTATGGCCACTTGGATTCTCCTGCAAAACAAATTAATGAACCTTAGAACCCAAAGTAAACTTGGGTCCTTGGTGATTGTTAGTTTGCAAATTGACATAGCTACCTGCTGTCTTTCCAACAGGTAACTTGCTACTCAACTTGGCACTGGCATTGTGCCAACAATCCAAAGCAAAGTGGCCAACCTTGCCACAGCACCAACATTCAAATTTGTTGTACCTTTGCTTAGGTTCTGACTTAGCTGTCTTAACTACAGCAGTCTTGTTGAATGTTGGGGCTTTGCCCTTGGACTTGGACTGATCCTGAACAGTCCTAGCTGGATTAACAAAACCCAGTCCAGTCTTTCCTTTATGATGAACAAAATCATCAATCAAGGGTAGCACTGATTTAGGTTTTGAATACCTAGCTGCTAGCTCTTTCTCCTTCTGAAGATTAATCTCCAGTTTCTTAATTTGATCATTCTTAAATGTAATAGTACCCATCTGAATCACAGTAATGTGTTTCAGCCTGGCCACTTCATTCAGTTTTTGATCATAATTCTTCTCATAATCTATTGCAGCTGCCTTGAGATCAGCAATTTCCTTGGCCAAATTTTTGGCTAGGGTCTTGCTTTTCTTATAGGCTTGCAATAGTACTTGATATTCATCTAGGAGTTGATGAATATCTCCCTCAGACTCAGATATATTCTCATCACTTGATGAAGAATAATCTGACTCTGAACTAGAACTGGAATCAGAACTTTGAGTTAAACCTTGTACCTGACTGGGTCCTGGCTGCTCCAGGTTTTTGGTACTTTCAGTCAAAGCCATCAGTCCTTGGCTTTGACAGTCTTCTTGCTCATAGATAGATTCCATGATCTGCATAAACTCTTCTTCTTCCTCAGCAAATAGCCCAATATAGGCTTCAGCATCTGTCTCAGTGTCTGAAGAGGACATATCTGAAAGAGTCTTCTCATTCTTTGCAACAAAGGACTTCTCCTTCTTTCCTTTGAAGTGTGTTTTCTTTTTGTCACTGGATTCTTTCCTTCTTTCAGGACAGTCTGCAATAACATGGCCCTGTCTATTGCAGCAGTAACAAATTATCTTGGATCCAGTTGCCTTACTAGTCTTGGTCCTTTTCTTGTCCTTCTTTGAAGGCTTCTTTTCCTGATACTGAACCTCTTTCCCTTTGGAAGATGAAGGTCTAGACCTCCACTGTTTCTTCTTAAGGAACTTCTGAAAATGTCTGGTGAATGCAGCAAAGTCTTCATCACTTTCACTGCTTGTAGATTTTGTACTTTCTGACTCTTCAGATTCTGATTCAACTACCCCAGGAGGAGGAGTTGATGACTTGGTCCTGCTCTTTCTGGGTACATCTGACTTAAAGGCAACAGTCTTTTCTCTGTATTCAGTCCTTGTTGACTTTTCTTCTTCTTTTCTTACTGACAATTGCATCTCATAAGATAACAACTTGCCAAAAAGTGTGGGAGGAGGAATTTCTCCCAACTTTGCCATTTCTCTGATGGCACAGATCTTGGTGTCCCAGTCTTTGGTGAGGGACCTCAAGAATTTATCATTCAACTCATAGTTTGTGAACTCTCTTCCATATGACATGAGTTCATTTACAATTCTATAAAATTTCTTGTAGCATTCAGTGATGCTATCCCCTCTTCCTTGCCTAAAGCTTTCATATTCTTGATTAAGCAAGGACTTCCTATCTTGCCTTACTTCTTCAGAACCTTCCATATAGACAATGAGGGTGTCCCACATTTCTTTTGCAGTTTTACAGTGAATAAGGTTCTGGAAGGTGGCATCATCAATTGCACTAACTATTATATTCTGTGCTCTTTTGTCCATGGTTGCTAGGACAATCTCATCCTTGGTCATTTCAGAGAAATCCTTTGGAGTCCTCTGATTTGCATCCAATACTGAAATCTTCATGGGCACATATGGCCCTTCTCTGACTGTGATGTATATCCTAGGGTCAGAGGCTTCCATAAAAAGCCTAACCCTCTCTTTCCAGATCCCAAAGATCTCTTTTCTGCATATAGGTAGTTTCATTGAACCCAACTCCTTATGATTCTCTGAAGAACCCATGTTCTTGATTTTCTTGAAACTGTTTCCTGTTTCCTGACTTATACTGAATCTGCCAAACTGGATCTCCTCAGACAGTTAGTCCTGATTTTGAGTAACCTCCCTCTGATACCACTTGAAAGATATGGTACCTAAACACCTAGAGGGGGGGGTGAATAGGTGACCTAATCCTTTTCTTAATTCTTTGTTGGCAGTCAACAGTTTATAACATAGATTTCTGAATAAGTAATCACAGCACACAGCAATTCTCAACACAGTACAATCACAGCACAGAATACACAAGATTTTATAGTGGTTCCCCAATCTTTGGGTACATCCACTTTCCCCCTTCGCCTATCTAGCAGTGTACTAGATTCGGCCAAACTTCTCCACTAGCTCAGAACCCAACAAGGTTCCTACCTCAGGCCCAAAGCCTTACACTCAGCCAAAAGGCCTACACTCAGCCACCCAGGCCTACACTCAGCCAATCAAGGCTTACACTCAGCCAATTAAAGGCCTACACTCAGGAGTTCTTCAACTCCTACACTCAGGCACCAAGCCCTACCCTCAGCCTTTATAAAATAGGCTTACAATCACTCAGATCCTATGGATCTTACAAGTTTAAAATAGAAATTACAAATGCCAACTCTACAACTCAGAAAGGATGAGAGGAGTTGAGAGTTTCTTGAAGAGTTCTTGGAAGAACTCAGCTTGATCCAAACTGACTTAGCTTTCTTCAAAGCTTCTTGAGTAGAACTGAATTAGTCTGAATCTTCTGCAGTTGATCCTTGATCTCTGCTTCTTGAAATCCAGATGACTCTGAATTGTTCTTCTCAGCCTTAGTTCCAAAGACTGAATCCTTAGTTGGAGCTCTCTCTCTCCAACTACTTAGATCTGCAGTTGGACTGCCTGATCTTCTTGTGTTGATCCTCTATGTATCACTTCTTGATTTAATCTGATCAACTACTTCAATTATTCTCACAACAAGTAATGATTGTGAACAACTTGACCACTTAACAACTTAACTTAACTTCTCCATTCTGTAAACTGTGGGTGCCTATATATAGGCTTCCTTTATGGTAACCGGCTGATCCGGTTTATAACAGAATTTTGAATTCTTTGACAGTTGCTGTAGACCGGCTGGATTGGCGGTTGTCATGTCAACCAGTCACTTCTTGAAATCTCACTAACTGTCAGATAGTGTCGAGACTTTTTGTTCTTAAGTGTCGACACTTATAGACCAAGTGTCGACACATGTTGTGTAAGTGTCGACACAAGTCTACAAGGTGTCGACACAATTCCTTGTATGTCTCGACACAGTTTCTTCTGCATGTGTCGACACTGAAATTGAGTGTCGACACAAGTACTTATACTTCATTCTTTATCTGTATTCTTCTAAGTGTCGACACATCTCCTTTGTGTCGACACATCTTCATGTGTTGAAACTGTCAAGTGTCGACACTGCTTCTTGGTGTCGACACAAGTCTTCATTCTTGATTCTTCAGCTGAGTGTCGACACATTCCCTTAGTGTCGACACTTATACTTAGAATATTTTACAACTTTTCTGCTCTTTGCTAAGTGTCGACACAGCTCCTTGTGTCGACACTTTCTTCAAGTGTTGAGTCTTCTGGTTACGTGTCGACACATTGTGCTGAGTGTCGACACATTCTTTAAGTGTTGACTTCTTTGAGTGTGTGTCGACACATTGTGCTGAGTGTCGACACAAACTTCAAGTGTTGACTCCTTTGAGTGTGTGTCGACACATTGTGCTGAGTGTCGACACATTCTTCAAGTTTTGACTCTGCTGATTGAGTGTCGACACATTGTGTTGAGTGTCGACACTTGTACTTAGTCTTTGCAGAATTATGCTGAGTGTCGACACAACTCCAAGTGTCGACACTTTCTGATGTTGACTCAGCTCTTCTAGGTGTCGACACTTCTGCTAAGTGTCGACACAGCTTTTCTGCATCCTTCTATACTGAGTGTCGACACAGCTCCAAGTGTCGACACTTTCTGACTGGTGTCGACACTTCTTCCCAGGTGTCGACACAATGACTCCAAGTGTCGACACTGCATGTCTGGGTGTCGACACAAGCTTTCTCAAGTGTCGACACTTTGCCTCTGGGTGTCGACACATGGACTTAGAAATTTTCAGCTTCAGTCCAGTGTATATCTAACCTGCACAAGTAACTCAAACAAACATCAAATACATTCTGATGTATATCATTGAGTTAGGTGAGGCTTCTTCAAATCAGGTACATTTGACCAATGTACCCAACAGGGATGCAGTGATGTGGTGTATCAATGATATCACCACAAGTGGATGCAGATTCTGTAAATAAAACTTCCGCAAGTGGAACTATGTGTGCAGCAAGTTCAGGTGAAGTAGTATTGTGTTGTTTCAATGCATCAACACAAAAGGAATGACTCCTAATCTGGTAGATTGATCGCTAGGATAATTTCCTTAGTGTTATCGACATAGTACCTTGACTAGGAGCAAGAGATAATCTCTCCAATGATCCTTTCTCCTCCCTCAATAGATATTCCTATTGAAGAAGACAGAAAGGGGAGATGTGTAGCAATACATAAGGGAGAGATATAGAAGCATTACTTAACATGACTAGGTCGTGTTGAGTCAGTGCATATTACTTGAATATTTTCAAGTAGTATGAGAAATGCAATAACTGACTACAGGTTCAGCCATAACTATGTCAGTGCATAGTTTGAGGTAAGTGCTTCTAGTGGTGATCCATTTAAATATTAAGTGATAGAAAGGAGAGTGCATATTACTTGAACAATTGCTCAAGTAGTATGATGGTGCATTGACTTAACTTTTTGAGTCAATACAATTTATTGGAGCACATTGAATTAATATAGCATAAGCTAGCAGTTGGTAGCAGATTATAATCTACAGCTGCATGAATTTATTCTGCATATTATGTTAATGCCTCTTAGTATTGATGAGTGTTCTACCTTTTTCAAATAAGGAGAGATTGTTGGGTTCATTGGCCACAATGTTCCCTCGATTGGACTTAAAGAGGCATCTCCATCAACACTAAGAGCATAGTTGCATTTGATGTTGTTTAAGCTCATCTTATGCAGGATGTTCCATGGAACAGGTCTAGACAGATTGTCTAAGTGATGTGACAGGTGATCATAAGGCAGAAAGGTGGATACCAAGAGAAGATGTTGGAAAGGCAGGAATTTGCCTAAGTCCACAGGTGTTGAGTGAGGCAAACTCACTCAATGCCAGAGGTAAGAAAGAATGTTAGTAAGCCAGAAATATGGCTAAGTAGTTTAGCGTTGAGTGATGAAGACACACTCAACGCCATACAACAAAAAGGCTGTAAGTTGAACTTAGTCGAACTCAGTTCAAAATTCATCGAACTAAGTTCAGTGTTCGTCGAGCTGAGCTCACCATTCGTCGAGCTTAAATCACAGAAAAAAGGCTGTAAGTTGAACTTAGTACAACTCAGTTCAAAATTCGTCGAATTAAGTTCAGAGTTTGTCGAGCTAAGCTCATCATTTGTCGAGCAAAATTCAGAAGTGTGGGACTCAGAATTCATCGAGCTCAGCTCAACATTTGTCGAGCTGAGCTCACCATTCGTCAAGCTAAATTCAGAATTTTGGATTCAGAATTCGTCAAGCTCATCCTACAGATCGTCGATCTCAGCTTAACATTCGTCGAACTAAAGCCAAAAATATTAATTAAGGCAAAACCGCTGAGACAGCTGAGAAGTATGTCTCAACATAACTGCTGAGACAAAGCAAGCTGAAATTTTCTAAGTCCAGAAACATTGAGTGAAGCAGGTTCACTAAACACTTCTAATGAAGAAGGAAGCGCTGAGAAAGTTAAGAGGAAAACCGTTGAGACAGAAGATAGTCTCAGCTGTGAAGCAGAAACTGCTAAGACCGCTGAGAAAAATCGCTGAGACAGGAGATAGTCTCAGCTGTGAAGAAGAAACCGCTGAGACAGTTGAGAAGGAACCGCTGAGACAAAGCCAGAAGAATTTCTTTAAGTTCAGAAGCATTGAGAAAGGCAGGTTCACTCAACACTTCTAATGAAGAGCCAAGACAGATGGCGTTGAGTGACTTAACATCACTCAATGCTTATTGAAGATCTGGAATTTCGTCTAAGTCCAGAAGGTGATGACCATTGCTAACGTCATCACAAGTTAACAAGTCAAAGTAATTCAAACCGTTGCGGGAAAGCTACAGCAGCACAGGATGACCACTGTTGATGTCACCAGAAGTCAACAAAGTCAAAATAATTCAAACCGTTGCGGGAAAGCTGCAATAGTGCCAAAAGCTTATTTGTCCTTTTTTTGAGGGAGGTGGCGCACACCATCCTTGGTTACACTCACACTCAAATTGTGTCATTGATTCAAATCAAGAGATATAAAAGGAAGAAAGAAAAGTGGATTAGGGTTACGGAGAACAAACGAAGAACACAGGAAAAATATACGAAAATTAGAGGCTGCTGGACTTCATCTTCTCCAATAAGCTTAAAAGCAAAGTCCATCAGAGCAAGCCAGAAGGCAGTGAAAGATAACTGAAGCTCTTTCAAGTTCAACAAGTTTCTTCTCTCCAGAACAAGGCAACTGATTCTTCAGATCAGCAAGGAGATAGCTGTGTGAAGGGCAATCAGCCTTCAACAGCAGATAGATGTTCACCAGTGTAGCAAAGAAGCAGTGGCTGTAGAAGGAGACTCATCTCTTCTACAGAAAGAGGGCTGGACTGATATCTACTCAGTCCAGCAAGGTAGACTTAGAGATTTATCTCTGAGTCAGTGTTTCATTTTACTTAACTTGTTTTAATTCCTGTAGGATTCAGTTTATCTGAATCTAAGCTGTAGGGCCCTTTAGCCTAAGTGTAGGTGACTAATTAGTCACTGAGGTAGGTGCCCCGCTGGGGTACTGATATTGGATCTAAGTGTGGATCAGAGAGTAGAGCTGTCCTCCTAGCCTGAGTAGTAGGCCTTAGAAATAAGGCTGAGGTTGGTGACTGGTGAGTCACTGAGCTGTAGGTGACAAGTGTGTCAATGAGTTGTAGGCCTTGGAGGACGCTGAGCTGTAGGTACCTGGAAGGGCACTGAGGTAGGTACCTGTATAGGTACTGAGTTGTAGGAGTGTTGCAGCACTCTGAGAGTAGGGATTTGTGCCTGAAGTTATAGGGCTAAAATGTCTGAGCTGTAGGCCTTAGAGATAAGGCTGAGGTAGGTGGTCAGTGGACCACTGAGTTGTAGGAGCACTGCAGGGCTCTGAGGTAGTAACCTTTGTGGATCTGAGGTAGGGTTCTGAAGTGAACCTGAGTGTAAGGCCACGGGCCTGAGGTGTAAGCTCTGAGGAGCATATTGGTGGAGTTTATGCCTAGTCCAACAAGATAGTTGGATAGGTGGGAGGGAAAGTGGATGTACACAATTGTGGAACCACTACAAACAACTGTTTGCTTGGTTGTGTTGTTGTTTTTCTTTTATTTTGCAGGTGCTAAGTGTAACGTCCCAATTCACACTAGGTCCCCTCGTGCGTTAGGAGAGTTTTACTTAGGATCAGGGAGTGCTGGCAGTTAGGCTGGCACTCGAGTAGGGGAGGAAAAGTTGGTCCAGAGTAGGACACGAGTAGTGACACGGGCATGTCCCTACCCGTGTGGTTCTCTAGTGTCTCTTCGTTTTCTTTATGAAATCTCCAGAGAAGGACACGGGCGTGTCCCAACCCGTGTGTATGTATTCATCGAGCATAGCTTGACTAACACCGCCGACTGTGTTCCTCCCGAGCAGGACACGGGTAGGGACACGGGCGTGTGCCTACCCGTGTGTGTCCAATCACCAGCTCGACAATTCATCGAGTGGAGATCGACAAATCGTCAACCGTGTTCCTCCAGAGAAGGACGCGGGTAGTGACACGGGTGTGTCACTACCCGTGTGTGTGTGTCCAAGCAGCTCGACAATTCGTCAAGCGGAGCTCGACGAATCGTCGACCACATTATTCCCGAGCAGGATACGGGTAGTGACACGGGCGTGTACCTACCCGTGTAGTTCAATTTCGGGTTTTGGCAAATTTTCCGGCCGCGTTGTTTCGAAGGGACTCATTTACTGAGTTTATTGGCAGTCGAATGATAGGCTGACACGTGTCTATGCAGTTGCCAAACTTCTCACATGAAAAGGGGAGAAAACCCTAGTCGTTTCTAGTCTTACTTTCAAGCCATTGCTGTAAGAAACTGCTGCAGAGGAAGATGTGCTGGAACCGATCTTCTTCCCGAGAAGAACTAACACCGACTGAGGAGAAGAAGATGCCTCCGAGAAGGGTGACAAGATCCATGGCCGGAAATATCGGAAACGAGATGAGCTTCCAACCCTCTCCCTTGGTGCTAGATCTTCAGTTATTTCTACGAGAGATATCGACTCAAAAGGGTCTTGATTTGTGAGAAGAAGGTTTCTAGGAAAAAGGCCTTGCTAGGACTTGTGTCCTAGGATTTAGAGTCTTCAACCTTTCCCTCACTTCGATTGCAGTTTGTGGATTGGTTTCGTGAAGAGAAGTGGCCTTATGAGGGTGAATAAGGGAGGAGAAATTCTGGACGTTATTTGAAAGTTTGGTTGTAGGAAGAGGACGAATCGATGTCATTTGATCTGCTTTACGATGCGCGCAGAAATCTGTTTTCTGCGCGCAGTAACCTTCGAGGTCGTTTTGAGACATGATGTGGCCAGATCTGGGCTTTCGACTAAACACGAAAGTCGCAGCCCTTGGAAATACCTTTCCACTAGGGGTTAAACACCTTCACCGGATTCCTGTATCCTTAGGAATCCCCATTTGAAGTTGTTGTACAGTAATTATTCCGACACATGTGATTCTCGTGTTTGTTTTGTATTGGTAGAGAGATCATGGTACAGTAATGTTAAGGTTTGTGGAATTTAGACTATAAATGATTGGGGTGAAATAGGTTAATAACATTTGTTGGATTGATTCCCTAATGATCAAATGATGTGGAAAATGTACTTGATCGAGGTGATGTGGTGGAGGTAGAGAACGAATGGATTGACGAGTTGGCATGATGGGAACGATTCAAATATGTGAAATAATGAGGACATACTTGACAGTGGTAATGAGTTGAATAATGATGAGTTTGACTTGATTATGATGTATATAATTGGTAATGGCTGTTACAAATGGTTGTGGTCTTTGGATGAAGGGTGTAAGTGACGGTGTTTGACCGTACTGGTTTGGAAATGCTGAGAAGAGACATAAGTGGACGGTTGGGTTTGGTCCTCGGTGTTCATTCCCGAGCCTCCTTCCGTGCCAAGTGGACGGTTGGGCTTGGTCCACGGTGTTCATTCCTGAGGCTCCTTCTGTGCCACGATGATGTGAAATTGCATGCGGTGTGAGTCGACACGCGGTGTCGTAATCCTAGGTTAAGGATAGTGTGGCAGGTCTATAGGCTCGCCAGTCGTCACACCGACGGGAGTTGATAGATAGACTTTAGGCGGTTGGGCTTGGTCCTTGGTGTTCATTCCCGGGGCTCCTTCCATGCCAAGTGGACAGTTGGGCTTTGTCGTTGTGCTTTTTCTGAGGCTCCTTCCGGATCACAACATAGGCCAGTTCGGGGCTTGGTTCTCGGTGCACATCTACCCGAGACTCCCGCTGAGCTATAGTATGCATGTGAGCTCTGCTGTAGTGTTCTTAGCGTTGAGGTGTACGGAGGCCTACGCTTGGTAGTGTGGATGCCCGCCTAGTAGCGGAGAAGCCCGCTCCACTATCACCGCCTGGCCACGACGGTTGTAGCTTGAGAGGTTAGCTACTTGCTCGAAAAGTAGGAAATACAAGTATGTGTCGACATAGCAGTTGTATGTACATGATCATGGGTGAGTCATTGCATTGCATTCATATCATTACATTGCATTGCATACTCAAGATCTTCATCGTATAAGTTTGTATTGGCACTCTTATACGATGAGTTACTTTACTGTTGAGCCGATCCTTAACTTATAAGTTTGTATGGGCATTCTTATAAGTTAAGTTACCTCCCTATTGTAAATGTTTGTGCTTAGATGGATTGATATAACTTGAGTAGAATTGCTACAATAGAATGTTGTTAATATTGTTTTACACTGCTTCTATTGGTACTCACGACATGTATATTTACTTCCCTTTCTTGTACTTCTGCTTATATAAATATATTGTACTCCTTTATCCTTTCTCCGCCAGGTGCCGAGGAGTCGCCCGGGGAGCGGATGTGATAACCACATAGTCTTTTTGACTAACGGTTGCTACGTCTTCCTTTTAGTAGGAAACCCCGCAGTCAGAGCAGCCACAGATTTTGCAACAGGACAGCCAGGACAGGACGACAGCGCCTGATGGGATGGTGTCGTCGCTACCGTCAGTCACCGAAGTGAGTTTGAGAGACTTTTGGTGTAGCTCTGTTGGGCAAGTTTTACTCGTACTCTGATATTTTAGAAGCTTGTTGTAGCTTCTTTTCTTGATGTACTTTTGGACTATTTTACTTATGTGTGAATTGACTTCTACTTTATATTCTTGGTTGGGTTGATATTGAATGATATTGTTAATGGCCGGCAGGATAGGAATCTTGTGGTGCAGACCAACATGTGCGTTGGTGCCACCGCAAGGCGGCTGTTATGGGCATAAGACTCCCCTCGTGCCGTGTTTGTGTTCCGGGAGGGGGGTCTTACAAATGGTATCAGCTTGCTACGATCCTGAACTAAAGAAGTCATTCAATAGCGGTACAACCCCCATTCGATTAGTCAGTTTGGGACAAACTGACTTAGTTGAAGCAGTGGTGTGCCCATTTGTAATTCACACTAAGTATGTCCAACTTTGACCTTAAGTTTACCCAACCTGACCTTAGGTTTGTAACCTACGTGTATATCCCAGTGCACGTTGAGCCAGTGGGGGGCACCACCGCGCCGTCCGTACCTACACAGTTTCAATAATCGGAGCTAGGGCAGACGCTCACAGCTATCTTGGATGCCTTTAGATCCCAATAAGACCACGTACAACAACAAGCTCCAAGCTCCAATTGGTTGAGCATTTTCCGAGCTCTCTCCCCTCCTGCCTACTATAGGATAGAGTCAGCAGTGCGTACGGAGGAATGGCTCGACATTGTGCAAGAACTGCTGGCAAGAATTAGATGTCCGAACAACATGGATGTGACCCTAGTAGTGACACTCCTGGAACTTCATGCCAATGGGTGGTGGAAGTCCCTCATGGGCTCCACCTTTCAAGGGCGATTTTATACGGAGATTAGCTGGATCGAGTTCTCGGGATCCTTTTTAGAGCACTTCATTCCCTCGTGTGCTCGAGATGAACACGAAGAGAGATTTTTACAACTGAAGCAAGGATCGAAGTCGGTTACGGAGTATCTTAGAGAGTTCCAACTGTTGGAACACCCTATTACTGATTTGGGCAAGGATCACTATGTCTCTTAGGAAACCTATTTTGACCTCATTGAATAGATTTAAAGGTCAATTAGAATTGAGTCTAAGGGTTAGTAGTTAGGTTTGGAAGCTGCCCTCAAGACCAGAGTTTTTCAGTTTTGGAGAAGTCATCTCGTCGAGCTCAGTACGACGAATCGTCGAACTCCATTCGACGATCGTTGAGCTCACTTCGACGAATCGTCGAACTCCATTCGATGATCTCTGAGCTCAACTACAATGAGTCGTCGAACTCCATTCGACGATCTTCGAGCTCAGAACGACGTTCTTAACTCCAGTTTGATTCTCTATCTCAGAGCTCAGTTCGACGATAGTTGAGCTCAGATCGACGATCTTTGTTTCTGTCTAAGTCCAGGCTCTGAGCTCAGTTCAACGATAGTGGAGCTCAGTTCGATGTTCTTCTGAAGAGTTAGATGTTTTTCAAGATTCAAATTCAGACAGTTGTGGAATTATTGTCAGCATTTAATTCAGAGATCTTGTAGCCGTTTTTAATTAATCTGGAGCAAGTTTCAAGAAATTTTCAAGGAATGTTTTATTGAACTTTCCTCCAGAAGACAAATACAGTTAAGGAAGTCATTTATGACAGGCCAACGGCTATCTTGGACAGAGGATCATTTCTATTCAGATCAAAAGGAATAAAACATCAGTTTTTCATTCTCCTCTCAGAGAGAGTTAGACACATAACTTCTGCAACAATAATTCTCTACAACAACAATAAGAATTACAACTCTTACAACAACATTCACACAAGAGAAAGAAAAAGAATCTCTCTTGATTCAAGTGTTCAAAGGCCATCATCATTCAAGACTCTAGACACCTCACATTTCAGTTGCTGCTGAAATCATCTTCTGCTGGAGATCAAATCATCTGAAGGCCTATCACCCTACTGCAAAGCTTCACTTCCTGAACAACTCAAGATCTCAGGGGGAGCTTTGACAACATCCACTATCTTCTCTTTGACTGTTGACAGAGAAGATCATCTTATCCCTTTCTCTCCCTCTCTCTGCTGTAAAGGGTTTTTCAAACTCCCTTCAAAAGTTTGTGATTGGTTTCTGAGACATTATCAAAACTCAGTGGTGGCAAGACACCTGATCAAAAAATCTGGTTTGGTTTTTGAGCACCTTATCAAAAGCTCATTGGTGCCCAGGACACCTAATCAACTCATCCTGCATTGGATTCCTACCTAGGGTGGTAGAAGAGTGGATTTACCCAGGTTGATTGGGGAACCACTATAGCTCCTTGTGTCATCTGGTTGTATATCTTTCTTTTGTTTCTGGCTGTGGTTTGGGATTGCTTCGTGATTGATCTGTGATTATTCTGTATTTAGATTTACTTTATATTATTTGCTTCCATGTTCACTTAGGAATACAACAACAGTTGTAAAAAGTTTTTAGCAAGCACAATACTCTATTCACCCCCCCCCCTATAGAGTATATCAGATCTAACTTGCACTTTCACCAACATCTCACAAGATTTGCCGACTCATATGACTTGGATGACAGAGGATACGCTAAGCGCTTCTACAAAGGGCTACGGGACCTCCAAAGGCAGGCCAGTTTGTTTATAGCGGACTCCAACTTGGCGGAAATAATTGACATGGCGAAAAGGCTAGAAGCAGACCACTTGGGAAGTGGTAAGAGACCTGCTGAGGGTGTGATAGAAGCCGGCCATAGCAATAGAAGGAGACATGACTACAGAGGAGGAAGAGGACATCAGAGAGGTGGCGGGCGTTTCCACCGAAATTTTAGAATGGAGCACCCGGTTCCACAGCCGCCAGCATTGCCTCCACCTCCACAGCTTCAACAGTTCCAGCAACCCGAGGGGCGTAATGAGCGAGTGTGCTTCCAATGCAATCAACTGGGCCACATCCGACGTTACTACCTGTAGCTATTTGGGAATGCTCTTCTTGCTCTCCCTCCAGCATCACCTCGAGGGCGGGGACATATACGTGGTCGAGGACGAGGACCACGAGGAGGAAACCTCGGGCCTGCTCAGAATCAGTTGTTCGTGCTAGACATGACACAGGAGCGGAACCCTCAGGAGGTGATTGCAGTTATGTTACTGTTAGTTACCACATCTTCATTATTAACCTTAAGTTGCTTAAGATGTACTAGAGATCTAGCTTTGAGTATTACTATTGGTACTTAGGCAATGTGGTGGTCGGCGAGAAACCGGCCTATATATTATTCGATACCAGTACCTCGCACTTGTTTGTGTCTGCGGATTTCATTAAGGACCTAGAAGGAGTGCAATACTTCACTGGTATTGCTTGACGAGTACGCCTCCCAGACGGCTCTGAGATGACCGCAACCGCCAAGTTTGAATTGGAGGTACTCATTGGGGGAAAGGACTTTGATACCCCTGCCACAGTTTTGACAATGCCAGAATTCGATCTCATTCTGGGCATGGCATGGTTGGATTGGCACTACACAAGAATTGACTGCGCAGAGAAGCAAATTTATTTGAGACATGGGGACACTAATGTCATCTTTCAAGGTATAGAATTCGCACCTCGTTTGTTATTATCTTCGATTCAGGACTTGAAAGCTCACATGAGGGGGGAAGAAGTCTGCATGATATGTTTTGAACTGAAGGAGATGAAAATAGATATGAAGGATGTGCGAGTAGAACGGGACTTTCCCGAGGTATTTCCTGAGAAATTGTCAGGATTACCCCCGCATAGAGAGCTGGATTTTCAAACTAAGCTAGTACCGGGTGCCAAACTCGTCTCTAGGACCCCTTACCGTATGGCCCCGAAGGAACTCGCAGAGTTTAGAGTTCAGTTGCAAGAACTGGTGGAATCAGGGTTTGTTAGCCCCAGCTCATCCCCTTGTGGAGCCCCTATTCTGTTTGTTAAGAAGAAGGATGGGACCTTGCGATTGTGCATAGACTATCGGGATCTCAATCGACTGACGGTGCGGAACACCTATCCGCTACCCCGAATCGACGAGTTGTTCGATCAATTGGTAGGAGCACATTGGTTTTCTAAGTTGGATTTGCGCTTGGGGTATTATCACTTGAGGATACAAGAGATGAACATTTAGAAAATAGCTTTCAGCTCAAGGTATGGTTTATACGAGTTCACTGTGATGTCATTTGGGCTCACAAATGCCCCTTCAGCTTTCATGAGTTTGATGAACAAAGTGTTCGAGCCATATCTAGATATCTTTGTCATCATTTTCATTGATGACATTTTGGTCTACTCAAAGACAGAGGAAGAGCATGTCGAACATCTGACCTTGGTACTGAGGAAGCTAAAAGAGCGCGCCTTGTTTGCCAAGTTCAGCAAGTGTGAATTCTGGCTCCAAGAAGTTGCCTTCTTAGGCCATGTGATCAGTGGAGCTGGACTAGCTGTGGATCCAGCCAAAGTACGTGCCGTGAAGGAATGGTCGCCCTTGAAGTCAGTAGCTGATGTGTGGAGTTTCCTTGGAATTGTCGGGTACTATCGCAAGTTCGTAAAAGGGTTCTCAAAGATTGCCCTTCCTCTCACTACCCTGACGAAGAAAGGTGTGACATACGAGTGGACACCCCAGTGTGAAGCTGCATTCCAAGAACTGAAAGATAGACTTACCTCCGCCCCCATCCTAGCACTTCCATCTGGGAAGAAAGGATTTCAAGTTTACACAGATGCATCTTATCAAGGGATGGGAGCGGTACTGATGCAGCACGGTCATGTAATTGCTTATGCCTCAAGGAAACTAAAGAACCATGAACACAACTATCCAGTTCACGATTTAGAATTGGGGGCGGTGGTGTTCGCCTTGAATGTTTGGAGACACTACCTATATGGAGTCCATTGCGAGATATTTTCGGACCACAAAAATCTAAAGTATGTTCACACTCAGAAGGAACTGAATTTGAGGCAGTGGCGCTAGTTGGAATTTTTGTGCGATTATGAGTTCACCTTGAACTACCACCCCCAGAAAAGCAAATTCCGTAGCCGATACATTGAGCAGAAAAGTACCGGACTCGAGCCCTGAGTCTCGGTTGATGAGGATGGAATTAGCTTGAATGCTCGAGGAAATGGAGATCACTTTGGTATATAAAGTTCCTTTGGAAAAGTATACGAAGTACTTGGCGACTATGAGTACATTCTGTGATATTCGGGACCGAATCCGGGTGGAGCATGGAAAGGATGTGGCTCTGGCCCCGGCAATCAAGTCAATTGAAGATGGGACTACCGAAGAGTATACATTAAAAGATGACCTCGTTTATTTTCGTGGCCGGCTCTACATTCCCAAAGGCGGCAAAATTTGGGAAGATATCTTGAGAGAGGCACATTGCACTCAGTATTCATTGCATCCTGGGATTGCCAAGATGTACGCCGACTTGCGGAAGATAATGTGTTGGCCGGGAATGAAGAAAGACGCCAAATATTTTGTTATGCACTGTAAGGCCTGTCAAAGGGTGAAGGAGTAATGCAAGAGCCCCGGTGGATTATTACAGTCTCTGCCCATCCCCGAGTGGAAGTTCGAGTATGTCTCCATGGACTTCGTCCACGGGTTACCTCGCTCTCGCTCAGGGAATGATTCGGTGTGGGTAATCGTTGACCGCCTGACAAAGGTGGCCAGGTTTATTTCTATGAAGAAAGAAGCTCATGTAGATGTTTTGGTACGCCTCTTTGTGGAGCAGTTTGTACGGTATCATGGCGTGCCAAAGACAATCGTTTCTGAACGGGATGGACGGTTTACCTCAAGGGAACGGAAGGCCGTACAGGCATATATGGGCTCACGCCTTACGTTTAGTACAACGTTCCACCCTCAAACGGACGGGCAGTCTGAAAGGACCATCAGAACATTGGAATACTTATTGAGACTATGTGTGTTGGATAGAGGAGAGTCGTGGGAAAGGCTCTTACCCCTCGTGGAATTCTCCTACAACAACAATAACCATGTCAGCATCGGGATAGCACCCTATGAAGCTCTTTACGGAAGAAGGTGTAGAACCCCCTTGTCATGGGTGCAAGATGAAGACCCGAAGGTTTTAGGAATCGAGTACATCGATGACACTGATGCGGTTGTTAGACTAATATGGGACTGTATGCTTGAGGCTCAAAGTCGGCAGGCTAAATATTATAATGCAAAGCACCGGATGGTAGAATTTCAGGTGGGTGACAAAGAGTTCCTGAAAATTCGGTTGATGCATGGAGTGTCACGGGTACGTGATGTGAAAAAGCTCAGCCCAAGGTACGTTGGGCCTTACACTATATTGGAAAGAATTGGCCCTTTGGCCTACCGGTTGGAGTTACCACCAGAGCTGGAGAACCTTCATGACGTATTTTATGTGTCGTCTCTCCGGAGGGCGCTGTTGCGGCCCGGTCAGCATATTCCTACCATTGATGCAGCAGTAGCAACCGATAGATCTGTACGACTAGAGCGGTGTGGATAGCAGACAATGAGACAAGGAGTTTGCGCCGTAAGAGTGTTCCATTGGTAAAGGCGCTGTGGTCTAACCATGGGAAGGAGGAGTACACATGGGAGCCGGTGGACTTGATGCAAAAGCGATACCCGGAGATGTTTCCTCAAGGTAATTTCAAAAGCATATATTATTTTATTTTATGCTTTTCTCTCCCCCATAGCCTTAGCCTGATTTCGGGGAAGAAATCTTTTATTTTGTTTATAGGATTTGTAACATTCCAATTCGCGCTAGGCCCCCTCGTGCGCACTTTTAAGTCAGGAGAGTTTGACTTGGGCTCAGGGAGTGCTGGAAGTTAGGCTGGCACTCGAGTAGGGGAGGAAAAGATGGTCCAGAGTAGGACACGGGTAGTGATACGTGCGTGTCCCTACCCGTGTGGTTCTCTGGTGTCTCTGCGTCTTCTTTGTGAAATCTCTAGAGAAGGACACGGGTAGTGACACGGGCGTGTCCCTACCCGTGTGTATGTATTCATCGAGCAGATCTCGACTAACACCGCCGACTGTGTTCCTCCTGAGCAGGACACGGGTAGGGACACGGGCGTGTGCCTAACCGTGTGTGTCAAATCACCAGCTCAATGATTCGTCAAGCGAAGATCGATGAATCGTCGACCGTGTTCCTCCCATGCAGGACACGGGCAGTGACACTGGCATGTCACTACCCGTGTGTGTGTCCAAGCAGCTCGACGATTCGTCGAACGGAGCTCGACGAATCGTCGACCACATTATTCACGAGCAGTACATGGGTAGTGACACGGGCATGTCCCTACCCGTGTAGTTCAATTTCGGATTTTGGCGAATTTTTCGGTCGCGTCATTTCGAAGGGACTCATTTACTGAATTGATTGGCGTCAATTGATAGGACGACACGTGTTTATGCTGTTGCCAAACTTCTCACATGAAAAGGGTAGAAAACCCTAGGCGTTTCTAGTCTTCCTTCCAAGCCATTGCTGTAAGAAACTGTTGTAGAGGAAGAAGGTGCTGGAACTGATCTTCTTCCCGAGAAGAACTAACACCGACTGAGGAGAAGAAGATGCCGCCGAGAAGGGTGACAAGATTCATGGCCGGAAATGCCGAAAATGAGGTGAGCTTCCTACCCTCTCTCTTGGTGCTAGATCTTTAGTTATTTCTAGGAGAGATATTGACTCAAAAGGGTCTTGATTTGTGAGAAGAAGTTTTCTAGGAAAAAGGCCTTGCTAGGACTTGTGTCCTAGGATTTAGAGTCTTCAACCTTTCCCTCACTTTGATTGCAGTTTGTGGATTGGTTTCGTGAAGAGAAGTGGCCTTATGAGGGTGAATAAGGGAGGAGAAATTCTGGATGTTATTTGAAAGTTTGGTTGTAGGAAGAAGATAAACCAATGTCGTTTGATCGGCTTTACGATGTGCGCAGAAATCTATTTTCTGCGCACAGCAACCTTCTAGGCCGTTTTCAGACATGATGCGGCCAGATCTGGGCTTTTGACTAAACATGAAAGTTGCAGCCCTTAGAAATACCTTTCCAACGAGAGGTTAAATGCCTTCACCAGATTCCTGTAGCCTCGGGAATCCCCGTTTGACGTTGTTGTGCAGTAATTATTCCTGCTCATGTGATTCTCGTGTTTGTTTTGTATTGGTAGAGAGATCATGGTACAATAACGTTACAGTTTATGGAATTTAGACTATAAATGATTGGGGTGAAATAGTTTAATAACATTTGTTGGATTGATTCCTAATGATCAAATTATGTGGAAAATGTACTTGATCGAGGTGATGTGGTGGAGGTAGAGAATGAATGGATTGACGAGTTGGCATGATTCAAATATGTGAAATAATGAGGACATACTTGACAGTGGTAATGATTTGAATAATGAAGAGTTTGGCTTGATTATGCTGTATATAATTGGTAATGGTTGTTACGAACAAATGGTTGTGGTCTTTGGATGAAGGGTGTAAGTGACGGTGTTTGACCACACTGGTTTGGAAATGCTAAGAAGAGACATAAGTGGACGGTTGGGCTTGTTCCTCGGTGTTCATTCCCGATCCTCCTTCCGTGCCAAGTGGACGGTTGGGCTTGGTCCTCAATGTTTATTCCTGAGGCTCCTTCCGTGCCACGATGATGTGAAATTGCATGCGGTGTGAGTCGACACGTAGTGTCGTAATCCTGGGTTAAGGATAGTGTGGCAGGGCTACGGGCTCGCCAGTCGTCACACCGACGGGAGTTGACAGATATACTTTGGGCAGTTGGGCTTGGTCCTCGGTGCTCATTCCCCGGGCTCCTTCCATGCCAAGTGGACGGTTGGGCTTGGTCCTCGTGCTTTTTCTAAGGCTCCTTCCGGATCACAACATAGGCCAGTTTGGGGCTTGGTTCTCGGTGCACATCTACCCGAGACTCCCGCTGAGTCGTAGTACGCATGTGAGCTCCGTTTTTGTGTTCTTAGCATTGAGCCGTACGGAGTCCTAGGCTTGGTAGTGTGGATGCCCGCCTAGTAGTGGAGAAGCCCGCTCCACTGTCACCGCCTGGCCACGACGGTTGACGCCTGAGAGGTTAGCTACCTGCTCGAAAAGTGGGAACTACAAGTCTGTGTCGACATAGCAGTTGCATGTGCATGATCATGGGTGAGTCATTGCATTGCATTCATATCATTACATTACATTGCATACTCAAGATCCTCATCGTATAAGTCTGTATGGGCACTCTTATACGATGAGTTACTTTACTGTTGAGTCGATCCTTAACTTATAAGTTTGTATGGGCATCTTATAAGTTATGTTACCTCCCTGTTGTAAATCTTTATGCTTAGATAGATTGATATAACTTGAGTAGAATTGCTACAATAGAATGCTGTTAATATTGTTTTACATTACTTCTATTGGTACTCACGACATGTATATTTACTTCCCTTTCTTGTACTTCTGCTTCTATAAATATACTGTACCCCTTGATCCTTTCTCCGCCCGGTGCCGAGGAGTCGCTGTAGGAGTGGATGTGATAGTCACATAGTCTTTTTGACTAACGGTTGCTGCGTCTTCCTTTTAGGAGGAAACCTCGCAGTCAGAGCAGCAGCAGATTTTGTAGCAGGACAGCCAGGCCAGGACGACAGGGCCTGAAGGGACGGTGACGTCGCTACCGTCAGTCACCGAAGTGAGTTTGAGAGACTTTTGATGTAGCTCTGTTAGGCAAGTTTTACCCATACTCTGGTATTTTAGAAGCTTGTTGTAGCTTCTTTTCTTGATGTACTTTTGGACTATTTTACTTATGTGTGGATTGACAATGGCTGGCAATGAATGATATTGTTAATGGCTGGCAAGATAGGCGTCTTATAGTGCAGACCAACACGTGCGTTGGTGCCACCGCAAGGCGGCTATTCTAGGCATAAGACTCCCCTCGTGCCGTGTTTGTGTTCCGGGGGGGAGGGGTCTTACACTAAGGACAAGCTCTAGATCACCTAATAAGAAATCGGCTAAAAGACTTAAAAATTTCAATGACCTATTCACCCCCCCCCCACCCTCTAGGTGACTAGCTAAACTTAAGTAAATAACTTTCAATAGTAACATTTGTTGTGGAAAAGATATGTGATGATACTGAGGGGGAGATCCCAGGACAGGATGATCTTGCGGAGGGGGAGAACTTCATACCATAGGTTACTGTTAAGGGGGAGATCAACATAATTACTGTTGTAATTGAGGGGGAGACTCACCTTGAGTTTCCTACTCAAGTTGATGAAGCTGAGATGGAAGTAATGTAACAACCCAAAGTCGAGAAACGGGAAAATATTGGTTGACACGGCCGGGGACACGGGCGTGTCCTGCTTGGATTGAGTGATTGAGCGTGTGGTCGACGAATTTCGGTCGACGAATCCTTCAGGAGGTACACACCCTGTGACACGGGCGTGTTGGGGGCGTGACCCAGGGCATGTCCTCCCCTGGTCGACGACTCTCTCTAGGTCGACGAACTGCACTCGACGATCGTCGGGTAGAGGGTACACGGCCTGTGACACGGGCGTGTCACAGGGAGTGTCTCGCTCATACTCGAGTAGCTCTCGTGTAGGTCGAAATGTACTCGAGTAGGTGGAAACGTTCTCGAGTAAGAGGGGGTGACACGGGCGTGTCATCTATGACACGGGCGTGTCCTATCTGGGTACTCGAGTAGTTGGTTTTCTCTCGAGTAAGTCCTCTCGAGTAGGTCTCGAGTGGGTTACACGCCCCATGTCACGGGCATGACTGGGCTGACACGGGCATGACATGGGCGTGTCACCTTGGCGTGGATAAGTTTGGATAAGGCGGTTCGTGCACCGCTTAGGTGACATGGCCTGTGACACGAGCGTGTCACAGGGCGTGTTAGGCCCGAGAGAGCTGTTTTCAGGGAATTTTCTGGCCGTTCCTTTTCTTTCTATGTGATCTGATGGCTCAGATTTCTCCTTGTTGTTATATTGCCAAGAAATGAGGATTATCTCCTCATTTTTATCTTCTTCTTCTTCTCATTCCAAGAGAGAGAAAGTCCAAGTGAAGGAAAGGAGGAAAGAGGAAATCCGTTGCTGGAGGAGCTGCGGAGTGTGGATTGAAGATCCGAGTTCAGATTCGTGGAGGTAATGCTGAGACGGTGATTTCCATCCGGCTGATTCATGGCTCCGAAGCAATCTTCAAGGGTAACGATCTACTTCTTGGACATCGAAGTCCTCTCTTTATGCATGTGCGTGGAATCCTCCACCAAGAGTTGGATGTCGGAAGTGATTCCTTGGTTGAGTTTGCATCTAGAGCCGGAAGTGTGGAGTACGACATAGACATGATGTGTGAAGCCCATCTGGACGGGTAGTCTGGATTGGTGATGATCATGGGTAAACTGGAGAAGACTCCGTAGATTTGGTGCTATGAAAGGTTTATGTTTTGATTGAATGATTGTATGGATGAATGAATGTTGGTTATGGATGGATGGAGGCTTTGAATAAGCTCCTGGTTATAGTGAGAGATCATTGGTAGCATACTCGGGAAGCGAGCACCCGACCTGCTACACCACGAAGGTGGGTTGATCTAGATAAAGCAGGGATCGATGGGCGGCAGTGTCCGGGAAGCGAGTACCCAGCTTGCTGCACGACAAAGTGTGGGTCGATATGGATTCGGTTGAGAGATCGATGGGTGGCAGTGTCCGGGAAGAGAGCACCCGGCCTGCTGCACCACAACGTGTGGGTCGATCTATTTTGGTTGGTAATGTTTCAGGTGCCCTGAACGCACGGAGCGTTGGGTGGATACAAATGTTTGTGATATGGTTGTGGTTGTTAGATTGATATGGTTGTGGTTGCTAGATTGCTAAAGAGATTATGATATGACAATGCATACAGGGAAGGAACCACTGCCCCGGGTAAGGGGTAGGGTCATTATAAGTGGTCAGCTAATGCTGACCGTTACTTTGTTTTCTGTTTGGATTGGATGGTAAATTTTAGGTGTTGCTGCTTGAATGGCAATGCGCGGAATGGAAGGATGGCTGCTAAAGGCCCTTGAAGGCCATGCGAAGAAACGTGGTTGGATTTCATGTGTGGCCGGCCTGCGTGCCGATGTACAAAATTATATTTGTGCAAAGATAAATATGTAAGGCCTTAAGGCCAATGTGTGTGAGTTGTATACATTCCTGGTTTGATTATATAAATGTGGAGTTTATATAGTAGTGCACATTCTCTGAGTTGAGTTCATGTTAACATAAAAAAGCTACGCTAAAATGGATTGAGTTAAGATGTGAGTAGATTTTGATTTCCACAAGTAATTCCGCCGCTTGTCTGTGACATATGGTCTGGGGCACGGGCCGGACCCACCGTTATATGTCGTGTGATGAGTGGGGGCGTTACAAAGTGGTATCAGAGACAAGTTGAGATTGTTTGGGAGGCGAGAACAGAATTGAACTCACGAATGTCCACTAGGAATGTATTTCATGCACGTGAAGTGCGTGAGTGTGTATTCAATGTATAAGTACCGTTATGATATGCATGATTAATGGTGTTTTGTACATTGATAGGTGGAGAGGAGTGGTGCTGGGCAGTCGGAGCCCCAGCGATCGGATGAGAGTGCAGCACCCGTTGAAGCGCCTACGCCTCCTTCGGCGGAGACCATACGGGTGGTGACAGAGACAGTGCTTGTGATGTTACAGGCATAGCCTACTGGACAGGCAAGGCCTGCAGGAGTACCAGTACAGACTGGTGCATGGAAAGAGTGTGCTGCAGCTGTGGTGGAGGTGCAAGCAATAGATGAGTCATTGAAAAGCTTTATGGAGTTTCATCCACCTACATTTGGTGGAGCATGTTCCCCAACGCAGGTGGAAGATTGGTTGGCTCGAGTAAAGAGGATCCTGACTGCAATTAGGACGGCAGAGGAGCAGAAAGTGATGTTAGACACTTTTCTGTTGTAAGGAGATGCGAGACTGTGGTGGGACGAGATGGAGGTGCATCACTTGGCAGGTCGTGGATTAGCGGAGGTTTCAATGGATGAATTCTCCTGATTGTTTTTAGCCAAGTATTTGTCAATGTCGCAGCGTATTGCGATGGAAAATGAGTTTCAACGCCTGGTGCAGGGTGAGACAGATATTGACACATACCTGCATGAGTTTACCCGCCTGGGGAGATATGCGGGGTCTACCTTCGCAGAGGAAGCGCGGAAGACGAATCGATTTTACGAGGGGTTGCGGGATGAGTTAAGGTTGGTCCTCCCGAGTTCGGTGAACCAAGACTTCCAAGCGTTGGTTGATACGGCTCGTGCTTTGGAAAAAGATTTGAAGCGGGTACAAGAGAAGAAGAGACTGGCAGTGGAAAAGCCAGAAGTTAAAGTGCTGCAATCGGAGCAGTCGGAGTTTAGAAGACGAGAAAAGAAAAAGTTTAGGCCTATGGAATCAGCTCCGTCGACTGTTTCTTCAGGGGCGACTTATGGACCAGGATGTGTTGATACACGTATATGCTATAATTGCGGGAAGCAAGGACACATAGCAAAATTTTGTTGGAATGCCCCTGCAGGAAGTGAGAAAAAGACAGGTGTGTCTTATGAAGACAAGGGTAAAGCAGTGGCTGAGTCATCTGCAACCCGGACGCAACCGCGATTGCATAATTTGGAAATGCAAGAGCCGCAAAGCTCACTTGGTGAAATTCAGGCTCGAGTGTTTAATTTGGCTCTTACGCAAGAGATGCAAAATCGGGAGGCTGAGCGAAATTAAGGATAGTGACTTGTATCATTTTGGGGATGTGAATAATGTTGTATATGGTATATGTCACGTTATATGTTGAAATGTTGGTGCACCCATGTGATATGGAAGTGATCGTTCGATTGTCATATAGCTCGATGATGTGTTAGTTTTTTGATCACTTTAGAAATTGTTTGGCTGCATGTGCACAGATGGAAGTTAGGGATGTGCTATATGTATATGTTGTATCTTTGGTTTGTTTGTGCGATGCCTTGGGGTGAGACAAGCCGTGGCCTCTGAGCTCAAACCCGGCTCGCTTTGTTCGCATGCATGGTTGTGAATGGTGTAATATTCAGTGGTTGTGTGGCTGATTGTAGTGAGCCAAATTTCAAGGACAAAATTTCTTTGAAGGAGGGGAGGGTTGTAACAGCCCAAAGTCGAGAAACGGGAAAATATTGGTTGACACGGCCTGGGACACGGCTGTGTCCCAGGGCGTGTCCTTCTTGGATTGAGTGATCGAGCGCGTGGTCGACGAATTTCGGTCGACGAATCCTTCGGGAGGTACACGCCTTGTGACACGGGCGTATCGGGGGCGTGACCCAGTGCGTGTCCTCCCGTGGTCGACGACTCTCTCTAGGTCGACGAACTGTGCTCGACGATCGTCGGGTAGAGGGTACACGGCCTGTGACACGGGCGTGTCACAGGACGTGTCCCGCTCATACTCAAGTAGATCTCATGTAGGTCAAAATGTCCTCGAGTAGGTGGAAAAGTACTCGAGTAAGAGGGGGTGACACGGGCGTGTCATCTGTGACACGGGCATGTCCTATCTGGGTACTCGAGTAGTTGGTTTTCTCTCGAGTAAGTCCTCTCGGGTAGGTCTCGAGTGGGTTACATGCCCCGTGTCACGGGTGTGACTGGGCTGACACGGGCATGACATGGGCGTGTCACCTTGGCGTGGATAAGTTTGGATAAGGCGGTTCGTGCACCGCTTAGGGTACACGGCCTGTGACACGGCGTGTCACAGGGCGTGTCAGGCCCGAGAGAGCTGTTTTCAAGGAATTTTCTGGCTGTTCCTTTTCTTCCTATGGGATCTGATGGCTCAGATTTCTCCTTGTTATTATATGGCCGAGAAATGAGGATTATCTCCTCATTTTTATCTTCTTCTTCTTCTCATTCCAAGAGAGAGAAAGGCCAAGGGAAGGAAAGGAGGAAGGAGGAAATCCGCTGCTGGAGGAGCTACAGAGTGTGGATTGAAGATCCGACTTCGGATTCGTGGAGGCAACGCTGAGACGGTGATTTCCATCTGGCTGATTCATGGCTCCGAAGCGATCTTCAAGGGTAACGATCTCATTCTTGAACATCAAAGTCCTCTCTTTATACATGTGTGTGGAATGTTCCACCAAGAGGTGGATGTCTGAAGTGATTCCTTGGTTGAGTTTGCATCTAGAGCTAGAAGTGTAGATTATGGCATAGGCATGTTGTGTGAAGCCCATCTGGACGGATAGTCTGGATTGGTGATGATCATGGGTAAACTGGAGAAGACTCCGTGTATTTGGTGTTATGAAAGGTTTATGTTTTGATTGAATGATTGTATGGATGAATGAATGTTGGTTATGGATGGATGGAGGTTTTGAATAAGCTCCTGGTTGTAGTGAGAGATCATTGGTAGCATGCTTAGGAAGCGAGCACCCGACCTGCTACACCACGAAGGTGGGTTGATCTAGATAGAGCAGGGATCGATTGGCGGCAGTGTCCGGGAAGCGAGTACCCGGCTTGCTGCACTACAAAGTGTGGGTCGATATGGATTCGGTTGAGAGATCGATGGGTGGCAGTGTCCGGGAAGCGAGCACCCGGCCTGTTGCACCACAACGTGTGGGTCGATCTGTTTTGGTTGGTAATGTTTCAGGTGCCCTGAGCGCACGGAGCGTTGGGTGGATACCAAAGTTTGTGATATGGTTGTGGTTGTTAGATTGATATAGTTGTGGTTGTTAGATTGCTAAAGAGATTATGATATGGCAGTGCATACAGGGAAGGAACCACTACCCCTGGTAAGGGGTAGGGTCGTTATAAGTGGTCAGCTAATGTTGATCGTTACTTTGTTTTCTGTTTGGATTGGATGGTGAATTGCATGTGTTGCTGCTTAAATAGCAATGCGTGGAATGGAAGGATGGCTGCTAAAGGCCCTTGAAGGCCGTGCGAAGAAACGTGGTTGGATTTCATGTGTGGCCGGCCTGCGTGCCGATGTACGAAACTGTATTTGCGAAAAGATAAATCTGTAAGGCCTTAAGGCCAGTGTGTGTGAGTTGTATACATTTCTGGTTTGATTATATAAATGTGGAGTTTATATAGTAGTAGACATTCTCTGAGTTGAGTTCATGTTAACACAAAAAGCTGCGCTAGAATGGATTGAGTTAAGATGCGAGTAGATTTTGATTTCCACAAGTAATTTTGTCTCTTGTCTGTGACATATGGCGTGGTGCCCCGGCCGGACCCACCGTTATATGTCGTGTGACGAGTGGGGGCATTACAAGTAATTAAAAAGGAAAACTAAGGAAATGAGGTCATATTTCTTGCTAAAGAGCATGAGAAAGAGGAGTCTTTCAAATGAGATGATGTTGTTAACATACCAGATCATTCCTATGAATATGCATTTCCTGATTTTGAAATGGGAGGAGATATAAGGTGTAACACCCACGTCCGTCACATGGAATATAACAGAAGGTCCGGCTGGGGCCCTACGCCATATGCCACAAACAGTCAGCGGAGTTACGTATTAATACCAAGATAACAGCATAGGAATACGCATCCTAACTGAGAGAATTCTAGAGAAAGCTTTTAAAACAGTTATAAGACCCCATACAAATCACATGAATGTCCAATACAGCCACATTAGGAATGAAATAGCATACACAAATCCTTTGGCCTTATGTCCTTAGAATAGTTTGATCAATAAAAGTGTCTTACATACTTCGGCTCGCAGGCCGGCAATACATGAACATAATAAAAT
This sequence comes from Platanthera guangdongensis, assembly GCA_039583875.1. Taxonomy (NCBI): domain Eukaryota; kingdom Viridiplantae; phylum Streptophyta; class Magnoliopsida; order Asparagales; family Orchidaceae; genus Platanthera; species Platanthera guangdongensis. The sequence continues at coordinate 54,317,663 of CM077148.1, forward strand.
AAACATTTTGCTTTGGCCTTCAAGGTCCAGCACAGCATCAAGGGCTTCAGCCCACTACTTGCTACTAGGCTCGCCTGTTCCTGCATAAGAACAATCCACTGCAAGGTGGAAAAACAAGACAACGGTCAGCTAAAGCTGACCAAATTATAACGACCCCTCCCCTTAATCGGGCCGGCGGTGCTTCTTCCCTGCATTTCATTAGTATAATCAAACATGATAGTAAAAGTACGATTCAAGCACACTTCACCACAGGCGTACGCACGCACGGCCACACACCCCGTGCACTCAGGGCACATTCTCGGTGAACCTGGTCCACCACCGCACCCAGGACGGCAACATCGTGAGCATTTTAGTCGCTCCGGCCGAAGCCTAAGACTCGCCCTCCATGCCATCGATAAGTGTCACGTACCTTAGGTCTCTTTAACCGAACCACATAGAGAGGGTACGGTTTCTGTAACACCCCCATCCGTCACATGGCATATAACAGAAGGTCCAGCTGGAACCCGACGTCATATACCACAGACAGTCAGAAGGGTTGCATAAGAATATACAAACTATCCAATTAAAAACTACTCGTCCTACACAGAGCATTCTAGCGAAAGCTTTTAAAGTTGAAAGAACCCAAAACTTAAATCCAATAAACATGAATGTCCACAACACACTACAGGAATGAAACCCAAAATACACTGAAAGGGTACATGGCCTTATGGCCTTACAATAGTTCACTTAATAAATAGTGTTTTCCATACTTCGGCTCGCAGGCCGGCCACACATGACAAAAGTAAAGTACAACTATTCTTTACGGCCTTCTAGGGCCAGCACAGCAACATGGGCTCCAGCCTGCTATTTGGTACTCGGCTCCGCAGCACCTGCAAGCACAATTCCACCGCACGGTGGCAAACAAAGCAATGGTCAGCCAAAAGCCGACCAAATTATAACGACCCCGCCCCTTACTCGGGACGGCGGTGCTCTTTCCCTGCATAACATTAGCCCAGCTAAATAATAAAGTGCAACTATATATTTCGCCACAAGTGTAGGCTCGCACGGCCAAACACCCCGTGCACTCAGGGCACATTAACGGTGAATCTTGTCATTACAGCGTCTTCACCACCACCCCCAGGATGGCAACAACATGTGAGCATTTAGCCTTTCTGACCACCGTCTAAGTCTCCCGACTATGCCAACGGCCAGTCCCCGTCTTCGGGTCTCTCGCACCGAACCACATAGCCTAGGTCCAATTCCACTTGCCTGTTGCTCATGCCGCATATACAATTTAAGTCCTATGCGCGGGCCAAGCTTCTCTCGGATCCCAAAATTTTCCAAACAATCTCATAACCCGGTTATGATCAAGGCCGGTTCCCAGACCGCCAAGTTAGCAGAACACGTTTCCATTCAGTTTTTTGGGTGCGCCTTGAAGCTAACATCCAAGGATCCCTGCTGCAATATACCGCATAGAAACCCGAAAAATCCAAAGCATGGAGTCTTCTCCGGCAAAACATATCAAATGCAACATCACCGATCCAGACAATACACGTCCGGGTAGGCTTCACACACAGTGCCTATGCCAGTACTTACGATTCCGGACTCTATATGCAACACAAGGGGGACTATTCACATCAACCCCAAGAAACACCACGCACTCACCACACACTCACAGGAGCGGGATTCCCTATGCAGAAAGAAAGAGCTTCACATGCTCAAGTAGAGAATCGTTACCCTTGTAGTCCGCTTTGGCGCCATGGAAAAACTACACTGATGGAAATCTTCGCAACGAACTTTCCTCCACAGATCCGCTCTCAGATTTCAAAACGGTGCTCCGATGCTCCGCCGGCGGCCGGAATCCCTTCCTTCTTCCTCCTCTTTCCAACTCCTTGAGAGAGAGAATGGTTAGAGAGAAATGAAGGGTTAACTCCCCTATTCCCGGCCTTAACAGAGCAGGAAACCATCTGGGCCGTTGGATCTTAATTAAAGAAAACGAACGGCTCAGATCCGTTCAAAAATCTCCAGACCTGCCGAACATGGCTTGGCACACGGCCGTGTCCCAGGCCGTGTGCCTCACACCAGGCACGATCGTCGAACGGAGGAAAGACACACGGGCAACGACATGCCCGTGTCTCACCTGACACGCCCGTGTTTGGGGGCGTGTCACGCATAACCGCCACGGCAATGGACACGACACGCCCGTGCCTAGCAGAAATACGTTTCTGCCCAGTTTTCCGGGTGCTCCTTGAGGTTAGTCCCCAAGGCTCCCTACTGCAATCTGCCACGTAGAAACCCGAAAAACAAAACGGTACAGAGTCTTCTCTGGCAATACATGCATAATAAAAACATCACTGATCCATACCAATATATCTGGATTGGCTTCACACACCATGCCTGCGTCCGTAGTTCGATTCCGGACTGTATATGCAAAACTACGGGGATAAACCATATCTACCCAAAGGAATACCTCATACTCACTGCCCACTCGCGGGAGAGAGTTTCTTATGCAAAAATAAAGAGGACTTCACATGTCCAAGAAGAGAATCGTTACCTTAGAGGTTCGCTTCGGCGTCATGGAAAACTAGCCGGATGAAAACCACCGCAACGGACTCCCCTCCGCCGATCTGGGCTCGGCTCGCGATTTGGGGCTCCGAAGATCCAACAATGGCGGGATCTCCTCCTTCACCTTCTTCCTTTGCTCTCCCCTCTCTCTACCTCTTAGAAATGGAAAAGGCCAAGTGAAATGAGGCATAAACCCTCATTTCCTGGACTTATACCAACAGGAGGAAATTTGGGCCGTCGAATCCCTCTAAAATGAATTGAACGTCCTAGATTGAACTTTAAAATCATTTACCCGGGGTCGCACACGGCTTGTGACACACCCATGTCACAGGCCGTGTCTCACTTTCGTACAAGAATTCGTCGATCTCCGAATTAGGACACGACTTCTGATACGCCCGTGTCACCCTGGACACGCCCGTGTCAAACCTAGACACGCCCGTGTCACAGGCCGTGTGCCTCAATCGACACAGAAATCGTCACGCCCGAATAGAACACGGCTTTGGACACGCCTGTGTCCGACCTGAACACGCTCGTGTCCCAGGTCGTGTTCAACACTCGATAAAACTCTGCCAATTCCATAAAAGGACACGGCTTTGGACACACCCGTGTCACAGGCCGTGTGAAACCATAATGGCTCCAAAGCTCTCAAAAACACTACCCATGCATATACGAGTTTTGGGGTGTTGCATAAGGGAGAGACATGAAGAGGTGGACTATCCAGCTACTACTCAGTTGAATGAGGAGATTCCTACATCTTTTCTATCACAAATCAGAGGACTCCTAGATGAGCAAAGAAGGAAGATTGAAAGATATGTGGATGATTCAATCAGGGAACTAAGAAAAGACCTCTCAACTAAAATCACTTCCATCAGATTTTAGGTCAACCTGCTGAGAGGCAACACAGTTAAATTCTTCATGAGATCTGCAACAAATTCAGCAGATACAAAATGATATTATTCAAAGCCAGTGTGTTACATCTGAAAACATGATAATGGTGCACAATGTGACAAAATCCCGCATGGAAGAGCACAAAATTTTTTTTGAAAGAAGAATGGGTGACTGTACTCAAATTCTTGATGATCATTTGTTGCAAGTTAAGAACACTATAAATGCTAGTGTCAACCAATTGGCTAACAAGGTATCCTCCTCCAAGCACTCCCTGAGCAATCTAGTTACTGAAGGAGTCATAAAGGGGGAGAGGTCAATGATAAGAGCTAGTGGAGACCATGCCATCTAGAGATCCAATGTAGTCAGAGAAGCACTGGGCTTAGATCCCATCATATATGATGAGCCTGCAGTTCCTGAAGATGGTGTTGGAGCTGATGTTGAAGCAAATATTATAGTTTCTCCTCCTGATGATGTAATAGCATTCAACCCCACCACTCAGTAAATATCAAAGGACAAGAGAAAAGAAGTTGCAGATGAGGAAGATGAAGTAAGACAAAGGAAAAAAAAAGATATAGAGAAGAACTGGAATCCATGCTTGATTATGTACAGTAAAGTCCACTATCCAGGATAATCATTCTGGCTGCCTGGAATCAGATTAAGGAAAACAAGTCAGAGCCAAACTATACAGTTCAATAGAATGGGCAAAGTATGAAAGGCAAGAAGAGGTAGGGAGGAAGTTTAGAAAAGACAATATAGCTGGAACCTTATCAGTGGATTCCCTGGAAACCTGCAGATACCATCCAAAGTCATACTACTACTTTGAGAGACAATCGTAGAAAAATAAAGAGGCTGGGGAAAAGACTGCAAAGAAATCTTCGGAAGGCTTAGTAATTAGGGAACCTAATCCATAACAATGTTATAATTTTTTGGTTTCTGAGGGTTGTAGAATGTGAAATGTTTATTGGAGACAATCTCTTATTTTTAATGCTATCTGAAATGCTCTATATTATTTGTCTTGATATTTGCTTACTTTGAGTTATTCTTTATTATATATTCTAAAGTGGTGTATATTATTAATTAGGATTCTGACTTTTTCAAATAAGGGGAGATTATTGGAAACATTGATCACAATGTCTTGGATTTGAAGAAGTCTCATAAGTCAATAATATACACAAATATGTATTTGACAATTTATCTAAGTTATCATGTTCAAAAAATCTAGGGTTGATTGACTAACAGCTTGAGAATAAGTCAGCACACTCCAAAAGTGGAGAAAATCTGTTATGATCAAATGCGTCGAGTAATCTCAATTCACTCGATGCTCGAGTTCTGTAGGCATTGACACCATGCTATTCACTCAGCGCCTCAGAAGAGAAGTAGAGAATCTGCCTAAGTATACATGCACATCACTCGACGCTCAAGACTCATATGTGCTGACTGGATAATACTCTCTCATCACTTCAGTGAAAGAGAGCAAAAATGGATGTATCAGGGATAAGGCGAGTAGCACTAATTGCAGAGAAGATGTGAGAAGCTCGACTAAGATGGTTTGGACACGTGCAAAGGAGAGCATTAGAGGCACTGGTTAGGCGTTGTGAGAGTCTAGTTACTAGGCATGTTAAACGAGTGAGGGGTAGGCCAATAAAGACTTGAAATGAAACTATAAGGAAAGACATGTTGTACTTAGGCATTAGTGAGATTATGACACAAGATAGGGCACAATGGTGACAAAAGATCCATAAAGACGACCCCACTATAGTGGGATAAAAGCTTGAGTGTTGTTGTTGTTCTAGTGGTCTTCCTATCAGAGTAAGATTAGCCTTTATATACATTATTAAAGCATCTCCTAATATCACTTTAACTTGATCTTTTTTTATCAAATCGGAGGTTTTTCCTAACATGTTCATCACGAGTCATCTTTGTTTACTTCCATGCATGGGGAGAACGAATAATGCACAATTAACAATTTCACATTGCTCCCTAGTTCACTTTCCAATGAATTCATCTTCGAGCGCGATCAGACACATGACTATGAGCCCAACAGTGCCTGAATTTTTTTTTGCGCAACTAGTTATCTTGGGAATTTCACCTCTTCACTCCCTGTGGAGACGATAACACTTTTACTAAAATTACTTTGTTACTTCGGCCAATGTATTGTAGTAGCATCTCCTTTGAGAATTACAATTGCACGTCTTGTAGCGATCAATGGACTCCTTCCTGGATGATCCGGGGAGCACTGAAAAAGTTTCCTTTATTGAGCTTTAGTTGCCACTTTCAAAATTGAAAGATAAATTATATTAGTGACGGGGTATCCCCCCCCCCCCCCCCTAAAAAAATTCCCAAGTCAAGTGAAATGTATCCGAACGAAAAACACGTAAGAGAACCAACCCGAGAGGCGAAACAAGTGTGCATAATGTGCCCGCTCAAAGGGGTCCAAAAACACTCCCCCCACCCCCAAGACGCGCATACAGACGGCCCGCACACGCTCGCGGCCCGCGCGGGCACAAGCAGCCTGCACGCACGCGGAGGGAAGAAAGCTTTATCAATGTGGAGGCCAGGGAGGTGTTGATACCGCCCAAGTTGCGTTTGATGAAGCCGAAGTGACATCGTCAACCCGCGGGTTTGCACGCAACCCACACGCATGCACGACCAGCACGTAAGCGCACGGCCAGTGCGAGAGCGCGCGGTCAGTGGTTGAGCACCAGCCAGCATGCAGGAGAAGCCTGCGGGCGCCAGCGGCTGCCTCCTCCACTGCCTCTAGCCACCGCCAACGTCCGTCGCCCGCCGCCGGACCAGGCAACCCGCCCGGGCCTCCAGAGCCGTCCGGGGGCAAACACGTCATTTCTCAAATTTGGTGATATAGGTGAATGTAACAGAGCGATGTCATTCATCAGCACAAAAATCCGTCCGGGCGCAATTACCAGCATGTTTCTCTAGAAAACTATAAAAGAGTCATCAGACTCTCATTTAAAGTCAAGCAACTCCAGAGACTATAGAGAGCCCTGAGATTTTCAGCCAGGACGTGGACTTGGAACGTTCCTCCACTCGGAATTGATCACTCCACTCCCTATCTAGGCCGTCTAGCATGTCCTGCTCAATGCTGCAAGGACATAACCATTTTTCTGGAATAACACTCTCATCCAATGCCCGAAGACTTAGTAAATCCTCGGCTCCAATGGATGCTCTTGTCAGAGCATAGTGGATTTAGCTTATTTTCTACCGTTCTTATACTCAAAGCTTTGTAACGGAGAGGTGGTGTGTTACCTTCCAAGGAAACTTTCAACTCTTGCAATCTCATTAATTAGTGGATTTTGGCCCGACGTAGATCCAATCACGCGGTTTTTGACCTTTTCCGTATTTTCCACGTTAAAAAAAACTCTCGTCATTTGATGTTGTTTGCACACCTATGTCATCACCACAGAGCATTTATGTCTGTTTGTGCACCCAGTTCAACTCAGAGCTAAGACACTCCGATTCTCCGGACCGGAGAAAAAATAAGTGACCCACGACAATTAGTAATTGTGCCTTCAAGTACTGCAGTAAACAGACATATTTGAACTTATTTAAGTGCACGATATTAGCAAACAGACATTTGTGCCAATTAATCATGTATCAACAATCATTTTGTATGATGCCCCTATGACAAACATAATGGCATTTAATATTATCGAATATGCATTCAAATACATTCTAGACATAAGCCATTTAGTGGCAATGGGTGAAATTTTCCATCAGGTTACATGCTTTAATCAAGACAACGAAGTCATAAATTATTAGCACAAGTATAGTCGAATTATATTTATGATCAGGAGTCAAATTACTCCAAATAACTCATAAAATAAAAGCCCGCAATGAATCTCACTTCTCAAAATTCTTGCTTTGAGTTCGTGATGTGGTAAGCCAACGATAGAAATCAACATGGTGCAAATTACTTTTTCAATGCCTTGGCAGGCTGAGCATTCTATTGATCTTCGAATAAAGAAATTTTTTTTCAAATTCAATTTCTCACACATGATGTTGGCCAATGGAGAAAGAGCATTTCTTACCCACTAAAAATATAAATTCATTAAATGTAAGGTGACTTTCTAGTGCGAAATTTTTTTGTGATTGTAACGCACATAAAATACATGCATGCATGAATAGTTTGGGGTCCATGTGAAAATTTGCTCATTTGAAAATTTGTCCTTGCGCTCCAAATTCCATCCCGTGTTCTTATACAGTTCTTTTTTGAGCAGTTTTACATTCGAATTTTTGATGCTCATATGCAGTTCTTTTTTTGAGTAGTTTTACAGTTGGATTCCTGCTAGTGTTTTTATACAGTTCATTTTTGGAGCAATTTTAGAGTCCAATGTCAGCCGATTTGTATGCAATCTGATTCTAGTTTTTTCACCTTTTTTATTTAATGTTGGAGGTATATATTTTCAGCAATCAAACTTTTAGAGAGTTATGGATTTAGAGGTCAGAGAAGATGGAGCTTCGACGAAAGTTGTTCTTGTTGGTTTCAGATCTCGAGGTTTTTGGTTCGTGGCCGAGGGATGGACAAGTAAAACCTAAGGTGTGGAGCTTGCCAGATTGGCAATGGCGCAAGAGAAGAGGTGCAGCTTGGCAATGGCGATGAGTAACAGTTGCAGCTTAGCAATGACAAAGGAGAACAGCAGTTTGGCGCCTAGGGTTTGGCGCCTAGAGTTTGGCGCGAGCAATAGACGGAAAGGGCAAAAAAATGAAAGAGTAAAATGATGCGCCCCTGACAAGTAAAATTTCTATGCTTCGTATGCACAAAAAATTTTCGCCTTCCTAGTTTCCTCGAAAAGAAACTACTTATCACATTAAATGGTGGTTGTAGACCCAAGAATTTATACTTGCTCTAGTATTAGAGTTTTATGAATCCTGGAAATCTGCTCACACAAACTCAGGTTAAAAAGTGCTTTGATATTACTGCTTCTACGTGTTGACGCAAAATTGAATTACACAATGATACAAGACTGACATGTCGCAAATTCAAAAAATATCTCATCAAAGCAGATATATTAGACAAAATGTCTGCATCTACCTTTCAAATCATGTTTCCAATAATAACTTTTTATATGTAGAGCCCAGAAAAAAAACCCAAAAAATACTGCAAAATTTTTTCAATAGAATCATTTTCACGGAAATATTTATGGGAGTTGCATCCAGAAGGCATAATTTTTAATTGAATTTTTTAAGACCGCCTCATTCTTATTGTTTAGAACAATTACTGCATTAATTATCAAAGACTTCTGTTTAAGGTTGTAATTACAATTTCTCTATTGCTTAGTTAGATAGAGCTGGACTTGGTAATTGTTTGACTGCTTAGGATAAGAAAATAATGCAATCTTAACTCTTGATTTGGGGTTCTTAAAATAGTTTACTCATTGCTCATTTAACTGTTGAGAGCTCTTTTTAAAATGCCACGGAGATCAGCTTGCCGTTGATGATTGTCATCATCAATGCAGTTGCAACTTGCAAGCTGTTATATTTTTGTACACCTGCATTATGATTCGTAAAGGTCAAACATCAGCACAAGCATGCAAGAGTTGTACCTGCAACTATCGTGGCTGCTACTTCAACTACAGCAACTACAGCAACTAAGGGAGATACAGTAACTTCATGTGGTGCAGACGCCAAAATTACAGCAGCTACGGCATCTACTGTAATTGTTCGTCTTTATACTTTATACTATAATTACAGCAGCTACAAGTACTTCCAGCTTTTAAAAATGCAGCAGCAGTTTCCAAGTGCTTCAACTGTAACACATGCATGAAGCTATGCAGCAAGTTGATCCATACAACCTTCCATTTGTATCTTCCCTCTCTTCTTTGATTGCAAGGACAATAAATGCACTGAAGTGGAACACTTTTTGTTTTGTTCTTGGTGTATTCCCCTACATAAATTCTATAAAATGAATTTACTCACTCCATAAATGGTGTTCCAACAGGGCCTACAGGATGTGTCGGGTGATAGAGTTTGTCATGTTTTAGGACTTTCAAGGATTAGGGGAAGAACAGACACGCACAAAAATGTATGTACGTTCTCTAGACCTATTTGTTTGAATGCAGTTAGAGAGCTATCATATGTTTGAGATAATGGTTGTGGTGGCTTATTTAGACAATATTTTTTCTATTTCTTATTCAATAAAAATAGTTTATTATCCTTCCAATACAATATTTAACATTTTAGATGTCTTGTCATTATTCCACTACGGCTGTGCTCGCGCACGAAAGGGGCACCTGGTGTGTTGTGTGGGTGTGGGGGGGGGGGGGGGGGGGGGGGGGGGTGGGGGGGGGGGGGGGG